>JACXIV010000009.1:1496576-1743898 GCA_014737475.1 Bombus confusus
GTTGCGAGCGAATCTCTCGGCGAGTCTGCCGACTCGTTTATCAACGAGATATCGGCCGGCCCCGAAAGAAGGGTTTCGGGTCGGGCGGAACGTTTTTCGTCGCGGCGAGAATGTCCGGAATAGTTGGACTGGTCGTAAGGATCCGTGGAACGGCTGTACGGCTAACCCTTTTGGTTATCCGCGCGGATCGTGGGTTGGGAGGATGGCACGACGATCCTCCGGCCTCTAACCCAGGCTTCTCTCTGTCCCTTGGTGGACCACGACATCGGCTACACGGACGGATAACAGCGTCGCTTCGGACACCGAACCCCTGGTGACATTAACGCAACCCTTGGCACTTTGAGTCTTGAATATCAACGACATTAGCCGCAACCCCTGGCAACTTGATGGCCGAGAACGGCGTTGGAATGCCAAAACCGTGGCTCTATCGGGGATGAAGAGTGGAGTAGGATATATCCGAGCTTTGTTATTGCTCCCTGCACCAGAGATCGTCGAACATTCTAATTGATCGAGCGGATTCGCATGGAATATCAAGTATAAGCTTGCTTTAGGATTGTCGCTAAAGGGCGTTTCGTATGGATGAACGGTACTCGAATCGTAGATCTTTCGAATTAACGACGGATTAGGGAGTCTATAATTCTGCATCCGCGTTAGCCGGAATTGTCGGAGGATGGAAGGGGCATCGTATTTACCGTAGAGCTTTGGAATAATTTACGAGTGGAACGAGTAGTTATAGAAATTCTGATCACGAATAGGCCTCGAATAGTAGAACGAGACGACGACGGATATCGGGATCGATGATTTCCAGTAAAATTGATCGTTTCGTTAAGACTTACGAACAGATTGCGCGGTCTTGCGCGGTCTTGCGCGGTCTTGCGCGTTTATACAGTCCTGCCAACTACCAACTCCAACTACCAGCGATAGCTCGCGAACAACGTTACTAACGAGAAATCTTCGACGTACCGCTTCTCGTGCTGGCGCGCCACTCGGAGTTTGATCTCCATCGCCGGCGTCTCACGGAGGAGGATCTCGTTGGCGAACTTTTAGAGTTTCACGGGCTAGGAAATGGTCCTTCGGCGCCATCGTTACCTGACCATGTACTTCGGAAGCCAATCAGGGCGCAACGTCGAACAAAGTCACTGGCCGAGAGAAGCTTCGTTGCAGCCGCGGGAACGTTAACACGCCCCTTGTCTCGATTCTCCTTGCAGATTCTACGTATTTCTGACCCGGTCGTTACGAGAAGATCCAGAAAGTTTCTCTTAATATCAACTTCTCTCGGCTACTTTCGTACGACCAGCGTAGAACCGGGATACGAGAAGGATGGAAAGAGGTGGTGCACGAAGAAGCGGAGATTCGAGCGAACACGAAAGAGGAGGAACCACGGATGTGACCGGATCCGTGGAACGGAGATCGATAATACAACGATCGCAAAATCTGTCCCTTGTCTACGACATTCCCTTTCTCCGTTCGCCCGATTTCGATTCGACACGTGCCAGACTATCCGCAAGAGGCTTCTCCCTCGTTTCACGTAGTTCGCGTTGCCAGTAGATTCGCTCGGTTTCTCTCCTCCAGGATCCAATCTCAATTTCCCTCGAGTACCCGGGGAATATCCTGTTTCCTCGTGCTCGGCTGCCACCGTTTTCTTTCCGCCTCCATTTTTCGGCGTCCGTCTTTATCGCCTGTCCGTTCCATTCGTCCGGATGTACGGCCTCTTTTCCATTCTTGCGCGAGCACCGACGTGAAATCGCCGGTGTTTTCCTAGCGAAACAACGACGCACGATTGACAGCGGAGACGAGATTGGTCTGTACGTACGTCGGAGCGGAACGAAAAAGTCAAAAGTACGCGACTATATTCTAATAGCGAAATTCTTACCGATCAAGTATTCGTCAAATCTTACGACGATCGTTTCAACCGATTCGCATCGCTAGAGCCTTCTTGCTGCGCGTTTCGTCGATGAGAGTTAGATTCGGACGTATTCTAGTCGGTCACAAGCCTCGTCCAAATCGCTCGCCGTTCGTCGATCGATCCGGATCGATCGTCGCGTTTCGTACAACGATAGCGTGTATCGTAATTTTCTGGTTGTCGGCATATCATACGGATAGCGCGTGTATACGAATCTCGTTACTTGTGCTAGACGTCACGCGATCGCGCGAGACTGCATCGAATCGATTCTCGTCGGACTAGCCTTGCCATCCGGCACACACCGTGTCCCCCAAAGTTTCGACAAAGAGCGTGTCACGGCTAGACCTCGTTCTCATGGTCGTTCTCCAGGAAACGTTTCCTTTCTCCGGACAATGGTCCTCCTGGGCGAAAGGATCCTACCATCAGGACCTAGCGTCACCACCACCCCTCGTAACGGGACAAGACGAGACGAGTCGGGACGAGACACGGGCGCAAAGGAGGTCACCCTCGTTCAGGAAAATTTCGCGTGGAGAACGAAGCGGCAGAAGTGGCAGGAGGGTCTGGCCTTGCTCGATCGAAGGGGGTCTCGCGTGTACGTTCTCGGATCGTCTGGAGAATCTGGTAGCGAGCTCGCTGACACATCCACGAGGTGTTCTCGAGCTGACGTTACACAAATTAGCTACCTTTATTCCGCCCTTTCCCCTTTAAGTCTACACAGTGACGGGTTAGAGGGTGGCTGAAGGGGGTGGAGGCGGGAATCAATGGCGCAGCTGACGAGCGTTTGGCTGCGCATGTGCGCAGACAATTCTATCGACCGTCACTGCAGCACAGACACGGCCTACCCCTTCCAACCCCTCCGGGACAGGCTGATCCCTAGCAGAGTGGCGGCAGAGGGACGAAGAGGGGAGAGAGTGGCTTGTTTCTCGAAGATACGGCCATCGTACCACGACTCTGTGTGTGTGCGTGCGTGTGTGTGTGTGTGTGTGTGAGAGAGAGAGAGAGAGAGAGAGAGAGAGTGTGTACGCGCGCGTGTGCCTGGTGGAAAGCTAGGAAGAAAAGAAGGGCTGGGAGAGGGGTGAGAGGAGGCTGTGGAGCACCGGCTGCGACGGCGCTGCAACGCTCCGCGGCCTTGACTCCGCTGACGTCGCCAACTTTCCCCGATGAACCAGCCGGCGCGGCAGACACCCAGGCGACGAGAGCGGATCTAAGCCGCCACCCTGCTACCCCCACCCTTCCGTATTGCCGTGCTAACCCCGTGATGCGTCTCTTCTGCGTGTCTCTTCTCCCCCGAATTCTTTCCTCGCTGGCCGAGAATGCAGCGTCGACGCCCTCGTACCATGGGATTGCTCGGCGGCGGCCCTCATAACCCATTTCGCGCAGAAAGAGAGAAAGTCGAAAGAAGCACGGCGAATGGCGCGTGCAAGTCGGTCGATCGAGTCGTCGTCGTCGTCGTCGTCGTCGTCGTCGTCTGCAACGTGTACTGCAACGATGCCTCGGGACGATAATTTCGAGGATGAAAGAAAGATCAGAACCGTGCTGTGCGCCGTCTTTTCTTCGAGCGCCGTTTACCGCAACGTCGTCTTTAAGCACGATCATCGGTCGTACGCGACGTTATTGACTCGAATGCGAGCCACACGATGCGACGTCCTACGTCTCGTATACCGGTTCTTGGCGTACGTACGGTGGTAGGCGCGCAGAAGAAACACGTCGATTACCATATTCGCTGGAATTGAGTCACACCACGGAACAGCCTTATAAGAGAAGTTCTCTCGTAACAGCCGAGATCTTAACCGGTGTGTGTCCGATCAGCCCGATACCGACACGCCTTCTCTCCGTATACGTTGTGCGCCACGCGTTGCCTATCCTCGCGTGCTGCATTATGCATGCATCCCTCGGGTATTAATATTACGTCGGGTACTTAGAGAGCCGGTAAGCCTCGCCTTCCCTCCGGCTGCGAAAAGAGTTTATCGACTGCTGCTCGCTCTCTCTCTACCACCCTGCCCGCTCTACCTAACAAATCGCTTTATTCGCCTGTTTTCGACGCGACTAAATCGCAAAAGCCAGCTTTCGATCATAATGCTCGATATTTGGAGTCGAGAGGAAATTGTAGCGAGAGATCGTAAATTCCGACTAGAAAAAAAAAAACGAACCGGATTAACGATGAAATACGTGTTTGCAGAGATCGAAGCCAAACGGACATTTACTTTGTTCGCTAAATGTTACAACGATGTTGTATATATTTTAGCATATTACGTCTGCTGCTACGTAATTTCTGTACCTTTAAATACGCAAACATCCGCGATCTACGAGCAACGGCGACCAATTCGTCGAAATGTACGTTTCCGGATGTGCACGGCCATGCTCCCTCTCTAAGGCTGGTCGTTTATTCGGACGCTACGGATTCAGGTAGTCTGTTCGAAGCGTTTACTTCCGCGACGAGGGATCAGCAGAAATCTACCGGAGAAAGTTTAAAGCCTGCTCGGATATGGACGGGCGACTTTAAGATTCCTGCTTGCCTAGGTGGATTCAGAGGCAGTTCGGCCGACGTTGTACGCTCTTGGTGGCTGTTGGCCGCGCACCCGACGTTCTCGACCCACGCAACTACCGTGATCGAGGGGTGTGGCACGCTAGAGCTGCGAGCCAAGGTGTGTTTCGCGGCGGATCTGTTTTTCCGCGCGGTGGTCGTATCTTAAGTAATGACTTTCACGAGCGAAGGAGAAACTCCACCCCCTGTGTACGCCTTCGGTGGCGAAGCACAGCTATCGCGTTTCGCGCGACATTGCCCAGCGAGGCGCGGCGGCGGTATCGTTGGCTCTTTTTACGCCTTGTCGCAAGCAACAGGATCCAACGACTCGATTTTCCTCGGCTTTTTATCCGACTGGCTGCGGATTTTTTCGGCGGAACGCCTTCGTCGTTTCAGGGGGATGCTTTTTATGCCGCTGCTCGTTTCCTGCTTTCCTTTCTTCTCTTCGCGTCCAAGAGACCGTCGAAACGAATCGTCAGCTACGCCGACGCTAACCAAGTGTCATCGATCGGATCTCTCTCGCAACGGTGCTCGTTTTCCACCAGCGAGTTTCAAATTTCCTTTTCGCCCTGTTGTTCGTCTGCGTGGCCGTCTTATCCTCCCTCGCACGAACATCGTCGTAATCAGAGACGCAGCCCTCCGAAGCAATTTTACCCCTTTGTTGGTAAACGGCCGAGTCCGGTCGAAAATCATGCGACAACCCCTTCCTCTCCCCTCGCCCTTGCTTCCTCCTTCTCCTCCACGCGTTCCTTTCCTTCCCCGTTTCCTTCCCCGTTTCCTCCCCCGTTTCCTCCCCCGTTTCCTCCCCCGTCTAGGCAGCTTAACGACGGGTTTTCGTCGTTTCCGTCATCCTCGACGCGGCCTGCCGGCGCACTGTCAACTATCAGCGACCAGACAATAGCGTGATTAGGGCACAATGCGCCCTCTCTCTCTCTCTCTCTCTCCCGCTTTCTCTCTCCCCTCTCCCTTCGCCCTTCGTTTCGCGATTGCTACCGGGCTATATCTCTTTCTATGTTTCTCTTCGCTCGGCGCATCGGCTCGCTCGTGCACGCGGCCACAAAAGGACACGCCGCTCCACCGCACACAGGCGCATACCCTAACGTCACGCGGGTCTCTTCTGCTTTCTCTCCAGAGAACCGGAAGCCATTGTGTACGACGGCCAACCTGGCTCTCTTTCCGACTCGTGTCTCTCGGGTTTGTCGTCGTCGTCGTCGTCGTCGTGCACCGAAGGGAGTGTTGCGGCACACGCCTGCGGGACGTCAACCGCGCATTAAGTTGATGTATGAGCTGCAGACCCACGACGCTGTCTGCCCGATGGCTCCCGTTTACGGGTTCGGCCATCATCGGGCAAGAACCTGCAGCGACTTCTCGCGCCGCTCCCTCTTCCGCGCCGACGAGTACCACACCCCCGCAGGGCTAACGTCCTTTTCCTACGCGTGCACGCCGAAAGAACTTCTCTTTCATCCGGCTGGTCGCCTTTCGCATAGACCGGCCGTTGGGCACGAGCGTGGTAGCCTTTAAACCGGAACCTTCGCTTTCCAGATCTCTAACTTTCACGCCAAAGTTTGGCATACGACCGCGCGCTGGGATATTCCTGCCGCGACATACGTATGCCGTGCTCTGTATTAGCTTGTCCGGGAAGTTTCTTTCGTTTCTATAAGGAAACAATAGGCGCGCGACGTTTCTCGTTTTCTGTTATTTTACCGAATCGCGTATTTCGTTCCGTTTCTATTATTACGATCATACGCAATTCGATGAAGTAATACGAAACGAAATATGTCGCACGGCAGAAGAGATGCTCCCAAACGGATTCGAGGACAAGGCAGCAGAGGTTTTACGGTAATTGGTGGAAGTATTGGAAGAAGAGCGGGGCTGGTGGTCGAGCGATTTGCAATATTCTCCGATAGTCTGCCGCGTCGAACATGCTCGTACATCGAGGGGATGTTTCATCCTCCGCCTTCCCCGTGCTTTCCCCTGACGTCGTCCGACCCTGATCCTGATGAGACGAGGAAGATTAGCCTCGGTCTCTGTTTGGGGAGCTGATTAGGCGGCGGCCCTTTGACGCGGCCAGCAGCGAGCGAGCCTGCTGCAAATGACGATTCTCACGGTTTCCACGTTTCATCGCGATCTTTGTCCCCGCACGTACACCGGGGTCGCGTAAAATCAGTCGTATTCTGATTTTTCGTGGGTCGAACCTGTTTTCTTCGGAAAATATCAGGCTTCTGCCGAGCTTCTCGAGCTTTCGTATCTGTGACAGGAAGGTGTTTTTAGAGGCTTGCGGAGGTATAAAGGACACGCGGGATGCTGGGTAGCGAGCACGAGAAATCGAATTTCCGTCGGTCGTAAAGTTGAACGGGGATAGAGCGACCTTGGCCGCTGCGTCCTCCTTTCGAATTCTCCATGTGGCGGCGTGACGCGCGGCATTCTGCGCTATTTCAGCTGGAAGAGGCTGTATCGTGTTCCAGAGGCGAGACGAGCGCCAAATCTACGACTGCGACTTAGATACGACTTATATATAACAATCAAAGTTAAGTCACGACGATATGTCGTTGCGTACACGTAGGTGTATCGTCGCGAGGATCGCACGGCGAAGTACGTAACCTTCCAGTTAATCCTCTAGTCGCAAGAACGTTACTGCATCTTATCGTTTTCCCTGAGAAACGAGAGCAAACAACTGCGTGTACCTAAGCCACACAACCACATCGTGCGAGATTGCGAGTCCGACGCTCGACGCGATGCCACCGCGCTCTGCTGCCTAACCACCGTAACGTTCTAAGTTGCTTGTAAAATTGATCGCTTCGTAGTCTTCGAACGATATCACGCGTACGTTCGTATGCCGAGTAACGATCTTAGGAAAGAGAGAGCAGCCGAGAAAAACAGGACGAGCCGAAGGAGGAAGAAAAGGCGAACGTGGAAGGGGGCACTCGACGAATAAAGTACACGGCGCAACGTGATTCAACTGACGCGTATATATCATCCGGTCGTCCAAGAAGAGAAGAGATATTGCTTCGGCCGAGAGGAGATCGTTGGCTTTTCTCGGAGCAAAGAACAGCTAGTCTCGGGATTTCGCTGCGGGATTGCGTAACGCGAACTTCAGATGCCAAGTTGGCACGGTCGCTACATAGGAAGAAGAAAAGGTGTGCAGACGAGGTGGAAGAGACGGAGCACGACCGAGAGAGAGCGAGCGAGCGAGAGAGAGAGAGAGAGAGAGAGAGAGTGAGAGAGAGAGAGTGAGGAGAAACGGCGCAAGAAGGGCGCGTTTTTGCGGCCTTCCTCGGCCTCTCGACGAAATCTCATCCTCGACTGGATTTCGGCTTTGTGTCGAAGTCGCGAGACGTTGCTCCGCTCTTCGTCTCGACGTTTCGATCCAGCTTGCGCCGCGTTTCATCGCAGACTCTCGCTACATCGACGACCCTGTTTCCCACCTCCTCTTCCCTTCTCCTCGAAATCTCTTCGTGCTCTCGATCTATCATCGGCATTGCGAAGCAAGAGCAGGCTCTCTCCACACGGTCGACTTTATCCGATCTTCCTGCGCGGCTCCGCGTCGCTATCGCGATTCCGTGGCATACTATAATGAAGATTTATAGGCAGCTTACCTAAAACGGGGATGGGATCATCGAGAGATGGCTTATTGCCGTCCTCCGGGAAGTTTTCCAGGTTTAAGCACCCGCGTCTTCTCCTCCTCCTCCCTTTCCTCTGTACTTCGAGGACAGTGAACGTTCTTAGGGGATAGAGAGAGAGAGAGAGAGAGAGAGAGAGAGGGAGGGGGAGGATGCGAAACGGGGGATAGGGGCTGCAGGACAACACCGGTATATTAAACTTTTTATAAAGAGAAAGAGGGGCAGGGGGCCGGCGGTAAGAGGATTCTGTCATATTAAAATGCTCGTCTTGGAGTCTTTCGAGAGGATACGGGCCTCTGCTCTCTTTCACCTGCGCCTCTCCTCGAGTCTCGATAACCCTCCGCAAGGTTGCGAAACGGGCGCGTCGTCCGCCCGCCCGTAGCTCGCTGTTATTCCCGACCATGGAAGAATGCGAGCGTTCGCCGATAAAATGGGTTATGAAGCTCTTTTTCACCGGTTTCCATCGCGGAATCTTATATCTTCTTCGCGTTCTACGATTACGCGCGTATCGCGCTGGATCGTAGATTTTCACGTGGAAACGCGTAGTCGTAGTAGCCGATCTCGATCTCCGGGAAAAAGCGAGTTCCGAAAGAAAACCAGAAATTTACGAGGGTGTCTCGCGACACGAGCTTTATTGTCGATTCGAGCGGTGAAACGCGAGTCGCGGCAGCCGTGTTCCTCGACGATTAGATCTATCTCGCCATTGAATTTCACCTTCCCTCTCTTTCCTCTGCCTTTCGCTCACGACCGACATAAATTTCCACTATCGGATGGCTCGCAGCTTATCCGACCTCTCTTCGTTCGTAGCAGACTTTGTCAACTCGCGTCCATTTTGTCATACCGTAGCAACTCCGAAAATCTATTCGCCTTTAAAGTAGTATACCGTAAACGTTCGCTTTGCCACGTTTTCGACGTGGCTCGAGAGTTTCGAATCTCGCGCGACGATAAAGCTACAGCAGCACCAGTTTCCTTCGTAACAAACTCTCCTCTCTTCTTTAATTTCTTCTGCGATTTATAAATCGCGAGAGACGTCAAAGAGGATCTTCCGAACCGATGCAAATACTTCCGACGCTCGTATAACCAGTGTGCTATTTAAGCAGGAAATACACGTAGTAGCAGTGGCGACAGTAGCGCAACGATTAGCCTGTTTTCGCAGTAACGTAGCGAGCGTTTCTTCTTCGCTGGCGTGCCGATGTGTCGCGCTCGAGACAGGATTACCCGCGCGCGAATCGGTTCGACGGAAAGTTCGATTAAAAAGCAGCGAGCCGCGTAATCTACAACGAACGGGAGAGAGAGAGAGAGAGAGAGAGAGAGAGCGAGAGAGAGAGCGAGAGAGAGACGCTGTACCAGCGGGAAGAAATCCGGCTTCGAAGCGGCGCGTACATCGGCCGTGCAAATAAAACACGCCGGCCGTGTCTCGTTGCTGGATCCGTGGCGCGAATCCGCGTTAGATCGCGATCGATATCGCGGGCAGAGCTCTCGCGTGTATCGAGCGAGCGCCGCGTTTCCTCGCGTTGGCTGTTGGTGGTCGATCGAGATAGCGATCGCGCGCCGCTTTGTCCCGGCAGGACGCGCGCCAACGCGTCCGCTATCAGCTGCAAGATAATCCGCCGCGTACATCGCCGCGCCTGCCAGCGTAAGTCGCGCTTTAAGTCGCTTTTAATCGAGCTCTCTGACGGTAAGTCGAAAGGGGGATGTCCTGACACGTAACACAGAGATTCTAAACTCTGCTCGTTGGCCATCTTACGGGGTAACGGAGCGAGGAGGGCTGTTACGGCTGCTTTACATGCAAATTGCAGGAACCAGGCGAGTCTCGACGGTCTTAAGGCGTTTCGTAATTGCCGCGAGTGATCCCGGATATGGGTTATCACGATCAGAGAAATCACCGGTGTAACGTGGTCTTGAAAGCTCGCGCAAACAATAAAAGTATAGGCTGAGATAGGCTTGGTAGAGTCGCAAGAACGTTCCACTGGAAGTTAGGGAATTACCAAAACTTCCTTCGAGATAATAATAATACGTTACGGTATTACGACAACCATCGAATTTCCAGATAGAATTTGCAACTTGCGCCGCTCGGATAACCCTGCGTCTTCCTCTATTTTCTCTCGGGAAGTCGAGTCTCTCGGACCCACGGGGACACGCCCACTCGTGTATGTGATTTTCCTGCTTCTCGGTGGATTACGAATTCGGTTGTTAGTTTTTCATTAGACGGTTATCGCGCGTGTAATCGCGAGCGAGATTCGGCTTAAGATCGCTACGATAGATCTACCGAATGATACCGTTTTATGTACCGTATTTACGTACCGCGACAAATTTCCGAATTCGTTCGATAGTTGATTCGATCTCGCGAGCTGGGCAAAAGACAGATTTAGCAAAAATTCGATAGTTCGCTTCTGACGGTTGGCAAGTCTTTCTTTCTTTCTTTCTTTCTTTCTTCGTTTCTACACACCGCGCGTTTTTAATGCGCGCAGGATCGTCGTTACGAAGTTACGCGAGTGCCGCCGCCATTCAGTGCTTTAATAACGATGGCGTGACACGAAAGGGTTGGCAAACGAACACGAAACACGGCTTGTTCGCCCGTGGGTGAAAGAAATTCCGAAAGGGACGCCGAAAGCGACAGCCGTCAAAGAGAAAACGCGAAAAAACGGGGATACGTTACACGGTGCGTGCACGGTCAAGCTGAAAAACGGCCCTCGGCTCCGCGCTGGTTAATTCGAAAGAGGTCTCGGGCGTGTCATCAGCCATCCGGTTCGACCCTCGCGGGACTGGCTGTTCTTAATCGTGGCGTTTTGTCACCTTTGCACGGAGAAAAGGGTTGCGGCAGACCCGGCAAGGAGGTGGAAAAACGAGCACTAGACTTTTATCGTGGTAACCATTTATCTCTCCATTTACGTACGTCTTAATCCTTGGACGCCGGAGATTGGATTAATTCCGTGTTACGCTCGTATGTTGCCACGTTTCAACGCTTTCTAAGCTACGTTTCTATCGATTCACCTTTTCGCGCATAGAATTTCAGCGATACGTTCTTGTGAATTGTATTTGACAAGTAAAACGAAGGGTTTACTGCAACGCCGCGAGCTAAACGTGGGTGGTTCGTGGCAAAGGCGAGCCGTGTTTTCTGTTTCTCCGGTGTGTCGCGTTTTTCGCGAAACCACTGCAAAGGAAAATATTTGCAGAGTCCTCGCCAAGATTTCACGACAGAGGAACGAAGCTCGAGCTCGCGCAAAGAGTTTCCTCGAACGACGCGCAGTTTCCAGAAAGTCGCTTAGCTCTGTCTCGTTCGAAAAATTCCCGGCGTTCGTACCCTGTTTTTTTTTGCGTTTTTGGAAAACCGACGAAAGAGCCTAAAGTTTCAAGCGGTGCACGAGACGTTGGAAACGAGCAGGAAAACAACTCCGGTTCATTCAATATCGAGGAAGCTTGGCTACGAAACAAGCGCGGAGCTTGCGAGGAATTTCTTGGCAAGCGGCGCGACAGCGTGATTCGCGTCACGTTCAACTGACCTGCGACAATGTTTCCGCATCGGACACGCGATTTCAAAATATACTCGTAAGTGCGTGAGAACGTGTCGTGCACGAGTGTGTAACATCCGCCTAGTGCCTACCTCGGTATCGCACGGACCGCGAGGTCGTGCACAGCTCGAAATAAAACGATAACGCGCGCCTTGCGTTAACGAATGACGCCATGCAAATTGAGCGAAGTAGAAGCACTTCGGGAATAAAGAAATTTAACGAGCAGTTGTTTTTCTCGCCAGCCACTCTCTACTTCCTGCGGATATTCTTTCCATTTTTCTGTATTAATTTCCCACAAGCGCGCAAAAATCCACGATCTACCGATACAGCTAACCGGTTAAGATCCGGGACACGGTCGGCGGAAAAATCGTTGTTTTTCCTGGTCGCCGGTAATTCATCGGCAGCGGCGGTGACCGCAGGGGCGAATTAAGCGAGTAGTGGCCGTTTATAATGAGAACAATCCAACCGCAAAGGGTTGAAAGCTTTTTACGGCTCGAATAAGCGCGTACGAGGCTGTAGAACGAACCTGGTGTTTCTTATTTACAGGATTGGCCCCGGGTGTGCTGTTGAATTTCGGACACGTTGGCCGGGATAGTCGCGATGCGCGCGAGACGTTGCTCGGTTCCGTGCCTCGTGGCCGCTCGATTACGTCCGTTGGATTCGTTGTTCTATCGGTAGAAGATTCTCCGCACGTTTCTTACGCCAGAGGAAATCTTCCAAGTCGCGTCGTTTCGTTATTTCTTCGAACATCGGAGGACAAAGCGCTTTGCGTCGCGATTCAATCTCTCCTACCTGCTGCTCTCGAGGTCGTTTCGAATTTTAAGGTGACCATTAAGAGCTCCGCTTCGCATTTGCATACGGCGTTTCGAGGCTGCGACGTTCGCACTTTGCGTATTCTCGCGAACAGAGAGGGACACTGCGTTAATGCGGAACATGGCCGCGCCATAAATTCCACGGAATAAAGAAGGGCTGTCCCGGCGTAAATACCGCGGCCCCTATTAAAACTTTTCGCGTACTTAGGCCGGAATTTATTTCAACCTAGCCACGTGCATCCGGCCACCGGAGACGCTGTAACCGTTTTACGGCGCCATCTCCCGTTTGATCCGCGCGTATTTCTTACGAAACTCGCTACCTTTCCGTCTCGTTCCGCGCGTACGCGAACTTCGAACCGAAAGTTACGATCCTCCGCCATCGAACTTTGGTATTTAATATCCGAATTACCGACCACCGAAACGTTAAAGTTATACTTGTTCGTAAATCGTGGGACGCTCGGTATATTTCAGATCGGACTCGTAAACTCGTTTGGCGATCGAGAAAGGGAAATTTGTGTAAATTTCGTACTATCGATCGTAGCCACCGTTACGGTTGTTGCAAGCAGAGAAGCTTTCTTCGCAGAGGATTTCTTATAGAATTTTATAACGCCAGCGCGCGTGCACGAACGATCCACCCGATGGAAAAATTCCCAAGCTCGCGTAACAATGCGTTCTTCTATTTGGCTGTTCGACCGTGTTTGCCGGTTAGTTTGGTATTGGCAAAGAGGTCGAAGAAACGTCAGATTCCACGAACGGTGAGGCGAGCGCATCACCGCCCACGAACACCTCTTTGGCCGGCACCGAAACGGCAACTCTAATTCGAGATCCGCGTTTAACGTCCGGCAGCCGCGCGCCAGGAAGCCGTGGCGCTTGCTAATTTATTCTACAGGAACGCAAACACAGGAATTCGTCGGCTATCTGCTCTCCTTCTTCGATTACCGCGCGCAAATAATTTTATCGGTTAAAATTTCCCTCGTTACAAGACGATAGAGAGAAACACGACGTCTATGTGCTAATCACCGTATTCGAATAATCTTCATCGATAAGTAACACTTACCATTGAGACGCCTCGAGAGTTTAGAAACCGAACAAGAAGAAACACGATTCGAGTAATAGAGAATGACGAAAATTACGACTTTTCTCGGACAGACGCTCATTCTCCGACGCTACTACGCGCTGTTTGCGAGCCAGTTGGATGTCTGTTGTTCGTTGAGCCAACACCGTCATCAGCTTCGTTACCCGCTGCTGCGTTTATAAAGGCGCATGGTTTTTAGCCGCGGCTACGATCGACCGGCCGAACACGCGGCTAATGCCTCTATTGTTCCTCTTTTCTTCGTGGTGAAACGCGGCAAACAATAGGATTACGGAACTTCTCTTTTCCGACTGGTAATCTTTTTTCAAACGCGAGCACACTGGGTCGAACGATGACCGACAGACCAGCCTCTCCGAAACGGGGCGATGGTTTTTTCAGAGTATTGTTGCCGATCGTGGGATATCGCATGGGAAACGCGATAGTCCGTAATTGGATTTCATGGGAAGAACATTTGCCAGAGAATTGGGTGACAGAGGCTTCTCTCGTAAAGGCTGCGTACAATTGACGTTTCGTTGCGTCGGCAAAGCAAAGATGTCGTATTTACGTTGCGGTTAGACAGCTACAGTTTTCTATGTAATTTCCACTCGTTGCGAGGGAAGCTCGTTCTCGAGCAACGTTAACATTCTCAATGGTAATTATCGTAATTGAATAGCGCGAGGTTAGTGACTTTTTCGTGGTGGCGGACGATCGTTTTGAAACACGCAGCACGACGAATCGACTGCAGTTGGCGGGAACAGAGGGGCGAGGCAGAGACAGAGACAGAGACAGAGACGGAGACAGAGACAGAGAGAAAGAAAGAGAGAGTGAGCGCGGTGCACTTGCATCGAGTGCATAAAATTCAGTCAACGACCGCTAAGCGCTAAGCTAGGCTAGGCCGGTGCGCGCGTGCACGCTGCTACTTTTGCGTCAGGGTCGACTCGGCACAACTCGGTGTCGTAACGCGTTGGGCTAGGTTAGTAATATCGTCGAGCCGCCGCAGCTATTTACTAGCTCTATTCTTACGCACCAGCCAACCAGCACGCGTCTGCTCACCGACACATACAAGCGACGATCCGTTTCCCCTCTCTTGCCCAAGTTTCTAGAAGCGTGTGCGTGTGCCGCAGCTTAGCCAACGACTCTGATAAAAGCAGTTATCGCACACGAGCTATCGTTGTCGGCTCGAGTTAGGTTAGCGTAGATGCCGATTCGTCCACGGATTTCAATGTCGACCCCGACCTCGTCAATACGAGCGTCGGCGTGTGTTGCGCTTCGCGATACAAACAATCTAATAATAAGTCAGCGCTACAACTACCAAACCGGTAAATACGGCCGGTATCGGATGTACAACTCTTTAGATCGCTAAAAACACGCGAATGCTCTGTGCGAATATTTTGTAATATCGCGTGATATCTACCGTTATGGAGATAAAAGCGCGATCACGTGTACTTTTTATTTTGTTTTGTTTTTTCCCCCTTTTTACCTTGATTAGATGGAAAAATTTGCGCGCGATGTATGTGGGTATATACATATATATGTGGTTGGAGGGAGGTAGTTCCAGTTGCACGAGACGATTCTGCTGGAAACAAAACTGTACGTTTCTAACCGGGTAGTTCGAAAAGTCTATTCTACGTTACATAGGGTTAATAACTAATTCCGTATCTATTTCTACGTTGGCATCGCGCTGTACTTGCACGTTTTTGCCAAGCGCGCGGTATATGCGCTGTAAATTTACCTGTATACCTGCTATAGCTACTTCGTTGGCCAGTGAAACCTTAATTGGCTGCCGGGTCCAATTTCTAGCTTTCAAAAATAGTGTGGAAGAGATCAGCCGTCTTAACCGCACCAGGTACCTGCAGCGTATTTCGCCGAAGAAAGGCTTCGACCACGATCGACGCACAGACTAGAGTAGAAGAGAGTAAAATTCGGAATTGAGAACCATTTTTCCGTAACGATGGTTGGATGGGCGTGGAACATCCAGATAACTATATCTATATCTGTATAGTTGTGGAACGAGTCGTATCTCGGAGAGTAAAGTTCGCGGTTCAACGTAGCCCAGAAGCGTGCTGTTTCGTAAAAAAGACGGACGTAATTACGTCGTTAGAATGCGTTCTCGTTGAGCACGTTTGTTCGCCTTCTCTGAGCGCGCCGAGGCCGATCGAAGAATCCGTTTTTTCTATACAGCAGGTTAGCGTAATTCCCTTCGGCGAGGTTGCATTATTGCAGCACGAGCTTGTCAGCAGAAATTGCCAGTCGAGAGATGGGCGTCGTGTCACGTTATCTGTTACGTCACGTTCTTATGAACTTGCACGCTCGCGCGCAATAAACTGGCTACGTGGCCGTGCGCTTCTACGTGATGGACCGTGCTTACCTTCTACGTTCTTTCTCTTCTCCTCTCGTGAATCACGCAGCTACCTAAGGACCTATCGCGTCGCGACACGCAACGTTTACGCCGGTCCAAGCCGACGTTGAATAGCGACGAACCACGAAAATGTTCGACCGCGCGCTTAGAATGCGAATCGTCGAAACGCGTTAAAAGACGAGCACTTGCTTCGAACTGCGATAACGAGAGTGGTGTGATAAGAAAAAAGTTGTCGGTTATCAAGACTGCGTATACCGCGTATTGCGCGTCGTATCACCCACGCTACGGTTAAACGTATCTTTGTATACTCGCTTGGTTATTTTCGATTCGCAACGGTTTAAAATCGAATGCAAAGTATAAAGTTGGAACGTAAAGGATGAATCGGAGGATACGCGTCGAGGAGAGGATCCAAAATCGATCGAGCATCGAGTCAAGACCGCTGGAAGTTTCCAATCTTTTTCACTTTTTTCTTCTTCTTAAAGTATAATTACATATTCCACGTAGAAAAGTGAAATTTCTGCGCGCGGGCCCGATTCGATGGCCAGGAGCTGTACTTTCCTGTAATCGCGATTATTATGGTCGTACCGCGAGTTTTAGCGCAATTGCGAATAACGCGGAGGATCGAGAGTGTGGCGTACGTCGAAGGGGGTTAAAGATAACGTGGTATTCGTTGCGCGAACATCCAGAAGCTCGTTAAAATCGGAGGCGGACGGTTCAATCGTTCTCCTTGTTAGCCAAATTGGATAACGAGTCTTTCGCGTAGAATAATTGGCCGCTTCGTGGCGGAGTGCCGCATCGCCTGCCGTGGAAGACAAATCAATTCGACTTCGTACTGCTTGACCGAGCAAAAGCGAAGTTTTTAACGAGCGTGTCCAAACACACGGTCGCGTCTAATGAAATTTCAAAATATATAAAACGCACGGTATACGCGCAAAAGTTTCCTACGACACAGGCGTTGCGATACTTTCCTCCTGACTATATCTGCGCAGTGGCTACGAAAGGTAATTGCACGGCGCTCCGCTCGTTATCGCGTTTGTGCGCGTAATACCCGAGACGCACGAAGCGCGTTCAGTTTCTCGTCGTTTGATAATATTGCCATACGAGGATAAAAAATGTAATATTACGAGAACGAAATGCAGAGGCCGATAAAAAACGTTTCATTGAAAAACAAAGGCGCGTGCAAATACCTTTTATAGCCACTGTGGTGGCAAGCTTCTCTTCGTTGCACGCGTCTCGCTCGCACTCGCCGTTTCTCTTTTGCGCGACTCGCGCACGTACGAGATTGGAAACATTCGCGACGCAATAGGCAAACACGCTCGGATCGTGTGTTTACGTATCGGAATGCTATAGGTGCTCGACGATCAGGTTTTTCTTGGGCTAGGTTACGCGCTATCGTCTGGGATCGACGGCTGTTTACCGTCTCGCGTCTATTCTCGCGTTCTTCCAAGAGTGTCACAGTTACCTGTACGCGTGTCTCCGACTCTAGTGCGCGCTCGAAGCGCGCGTGCAAGCTCGCGCCAGCCGACAGCGCGTAACTCTCGCGTCCCCGGATGTCTCTCTAACTCGATGAGAATTTGTCTTTTCCTTCGCACGCGCGTTCGCTGCTACGCGTTTCATCCGTTCGACGAGGAAGAATCAGCGAATAGACGAGACTTGAGATCCACTGGATATCCGCGGCTGGAATTTCACTCCGTTCCAAACGAACGTCGTTGCTCCGCGTGCTCGGAATAACAGAGTAGCCTGCGCGTACCGCGCACGAGGAACCAGTCAGGACGTATTTAACGCTGCTTGGATCGGGATTTTTCTGCGTAGAGCGACACACGCCTCTTCTATCGATGATTTTTAGACGTCTTTAACCCGTTCGTTTCGAATACGTATGCGACGTGTTGTTGTTCGTCGATCTAATTTCACGTATAAACGCGCAACCACGTTCCGAGAATCGATACGCGAAGAAAGACATAGGATAGATTTAGAAATTAAAGTCTCGCGGCAACTCGATCGTACTTCCCTTTCGTGCAACCTGTACTTCTGAAAAAAAAATTCTCGCCAACAGCTAGCGGATTACATAAACTTTCGTTGACTCTTCGATTACGCGTACAGCGAGTACGCTGGATCCGCGAAGGATGTCGTACGCGCGATAATTAGAAAATGCCTGTGTTTTCGCGGCGACACGCGTCGATAAGTAATCACCGACTGTCGCGACTATAACTCGCCGGTCCGAAAGGAACCAGCGTCGTTTCTTAATGAGAGACAGCGTCGCGTCGCGTGTTCTCTCGGATAGACCGCCCCGGGGCCACGTAATGAACAGGTATCGCTCGGCCAAGCTTACGCTTTTGCCTAGCGCGTATGGCGGAACCGCAGACAAGAGGGAACGGTGTCGGTAGTACAGTAAACTCGTGCCGGTGGATAAATATACGGTATTATATAAGTTGTTTGCTGCGAGCCAGAGAACGAGAGAGGAGAGAGAGAAGGAGAGAAGGAGAGAAGGAGAGAGAATACGCGCGGAATCGAGGAGCACAGCGTGTGCGGATCTGTAACCGGCTTCGCGCGCGAGCGTCTTGCGTAACAATCAGCAGTCAGACGCAATCCGATGACTTCTCCGTCACTCCTCTACCGGCGCGTCGTTCGCGGGGGAAATTCGACGAGAAACTTCCACGATCTTGTAGCGTTACAGCGTGCAGCGAGACACGTTTCGGCAAATCACATTGGCATTCTTATCTCGGTCGTTTTTTCCGTCGTGCAACCTGCCGCGCGTATACGCGACGCAGTTACGTAACGGAGAAGAAGACGGTGTCGATCGTGGTTGCACGTGGAACAGCGTGGAAGATCCGGCGCTCCTGAGTAATCGACATTCAGGCAAAATTCGTACGCGATGATCCAATAGCAACGGAATTAGAACGGTCAACGTTATAGTAGAATTAGAACGCGACCACCAGACGCATCGATGCTTCGCACGTCGAAATGCTGACTTTGTTATATCGTTTTATGACAATTTCGCGCGATCTCAAGCTATCGTTGGATAAGGCTTTCTTCCATTCGTCGAAACGGTGTTTTCGTCGCGTCGCCTTACGATAAGTCAAAGTGGTCCCGAGTCGCTGTTCGAGATTGCAATAGAATCAGAGTAATCGGAACTAGAAGTATCGAAGATTGCCTCGTTCGTAGATACGTAGTATCGTCTTCAACAAATCCGAGTAATCTCGAGTTACTGTCGCAAGCTCGGTAAACGTATCCGACAATCGAAATTTCAATAGAGATAGACGGAACGAGACTGCAGCGTGATCGGACACCGAAGAGACCAAAGGTTGTCTTCCGTCTTCACGATGTCATTGTCACGACACCCTACGACAGCTCGAAATGTTCCCAAGCTGCTGTCAGAGCTTCTACAGATTCGGCCAACAATGGAGCGGTTGATTTTCAATCGATCCCTTGCCAGGTCCTTCCTCCGATCAAAAACTGTCAGCGGATGCAGGCTTCGCGTTTTTTCCTTCTCCTTTTTTTTTTTTTTTTTTTTTTAAGGGCGCGCCAATGGATGCCCTCGCTAATCGTTATTTCGTACAATTTTTCCCATTGATCCGGCCACCGGGCCTGCTATTTCGTCGCATTGTCGTCGGACAAAAGAAAAGGCGGGCGAGATCGTCCAGGCTCTCGCCCCGTGTTTCGCTGCCGTTTCCGCGACCAGATTTCACCTCGCAACGAATAACGACCTGGATCGGCTTCGACAGCTGCTAATGCGGCGCGCTGAATTCGATTGGGTTAGAAGAACGGGGGTGAGTTGCACGCGTCACCCTTCTGCAAGGCCTCGGTCGGCTCAAACTACCGCTTGATTGCGTGCCAATGCGCTGCGACTTTTCCGATGGATCGAAGGGTGCCGACGGATCGAAATTCTGTCGATCTGTAGAAGGGAGGAGGGAAACGAACGAAGCAAAAGAGAAACCGGCAGCGGCGAAGGGGGACGATAGAAACGCGGAAAACGCCTTTTTCCCTTTTCCCCTTGGCAGAATCGACAGGTTCAAAGGAAGGGCTCCGGATTTTTCTCGTTCGAAGACCGTGCGACGCGAGCTTTCAGCCAATTTCCCACTCGTGCAGGTCACGTCTTATTGCGCGACCGAATACATAGATTTCCACACGGACAGAGAGCCACTTTTTGACCACGCCGACTTACCCCGTCCCTATATAGGTATATATATATATATATATATATATGTATGTATGTAGTGTCGCAGTCAGTTGGTTCGAGGTATCTCATAAATATGATAGGAACGAGAGCTTTTCGAGGATACACGGCCGGACAACGCTTCCGTATACGTGTTCCTTCTTCGGCGTGATTCTATTCGGAAAAGAGGGATTTTTTTCGCGAATCTCTCCCCTCTCGTTGTATTCCCACCGACCCTTGAAATCTCTCCTTTTTGCCCAACAAATTGTTTCTTTGATCGTACACTGCTTTTTCCCACCTTTCCTCCGTCAACGTATTAAACTCTACGAAGAGATTAAATCTTGTAAACTCGTACGAAACCTTTCGAATAAATTTCTATTCCGCGTGTACGATTTGTAAAAATTGCCGTATGAAAACATTTTGTTTTACATTTTCCGTTTTACATTTTTTCGTATAGAGTCGGCCCCTCGTCTATCGTACGATGATTATCGATGCGGTTCTCGCGGAATTCTTTCGACGAAATCAGTTTATTCGACCACCTTATCGCTCGGATATTATCGGCAAAGTCAGGCGGCTGCAAGAGCGTAAAACAGCACCTGTTACAGGTATACGTGGAAGCGAAACAATGCCGACTGGATTCGCGGTTGATTCCGCGTGACGTTCGACAGAAGGTGGGCCCACACGCGGGTTCCTCCGAGCGTCGCCTCACGTGTCGATGTTAATCAAGCGAATGCTCAGGCCAGATTGGCGGGTAGGCAATAGGAGGAAAAAGTAACGGCTTACGTAAGCAGGGGACCCTGGAACATATTTAGTCGCGGCAACTCGTCCCGAACAGTCGAATCCTATCGTTGCTTGGGACTCGAAGCGTCCAGAAAAAATTGTTCCAGCTCTACTAGGAATCTGTCACTGTCGATAAAAGTACAACGATAAGTGATTTCTTTGCGATGAGATCTTACGGGTGAGTGGTTGAGAAGCTTCTTTTCGCGTGCGTTATTCGTCGTTTAACGAGCATTAATCAAAGTATCAACGAATTTATCTTTGTTCGTTCATGAGGTTTGTTCATTAGCGAACAGAAATGTGGCGTTATTCTTCTATTTCTAATTAAATCGAATCATCCGTTAATTTTATCGCGAATTCGAAATCGAAGTTTATTATTTTTTAGCTCGTCGTCGAGACTTTTCCCAAAGAATTTTCTAAGGTAGCGGAACTCTAGGTGGACTTTCTATGAACGATACGATCTTTTGCCAAAGAGTTCTCTAAGCTAGCAGAACGTTAAACTGATATTATTTTTTAAATTCGCCGTTTCTACGGAACATGCGTAGAAACATGAGATTTCGAAATTCTGGTTAATAGTTTATACGCGTATAGCGTCATTTTTGCGCAAGATCTCTTCGTTTCGATCCAGTCTAATCAAGACTGCGATATTTCGTATCGAAATATTATGCATTAACTATTTTCAAACGAAAAAAGTTTCGAGTCTGTGCATTTTTTCAGCGTTCGGTATTTGCTTTAACAGGAAAAAATTAAAAATGTCCGGCACGTTCCCGTCGCGGCAGCTCGGTTTCCGTATGAGCAATCGGTTTCTCTCAATTTACAAGGAAAAAGCATAAAACGTATTCGTGGCTTTTACCAAGAATATTCCTTTGTTTTTTCATCTTCTGAATTTGTTTCCCTTTCTAATTCGAAGCTATCGGCGTCTCGATTTTTATACTTTAGTTTTTCCGAAGAAACACGTACTCGCACGAGCGTGCGTTCCTCGCAGATAACGTGTATCTGCCACTCGGATATGCCAATTTCCGTGTTTCTTAAACGTGGAGATAACGTTTATTGCTTCGGTGTGAAGCGAAACACGTATCGCGTGGAGATATGCGAGTTGTTTCAAAGGCTGGGATGATGTAGGAGATATTTTCAATTAACAGAGAATCGAAAGAGGCTATTAAATCAAATAGACTGCTCGAAACAATTAAGTCCATCGTTGCTCGCGTCGTTTTGACTTTCATGCTTATTACTCGCATATATGCAGTCGCCCCAACAAGTATTCGCGCGTCATTGTATCGTAGCATTTATACGCTGCAAACCTAATCCATTAGATTTAGTTCTATTAAATTTCTTATCACGTAGTAGCAGGTATATATTTACATACGATTACAAAGATTTGACGTTAGGAAAATGGGATACGTGTAAAGCGTTTCGTTGGAAATTGTAGGTATATGCAAATCGTTCTTGTAGCCGCTGCATATATATTTATAGCAATCGTCTTGAGCTTGTCTGCCAGCTAACTTCTTTTAAAAGTTTCCATCGAAATATTTTCCACGTTAAAAAGTACAGAAAATCGAGACTAACGTCTTCCTAGTTACTTCCCTGTAATACCATGTCACGCAAAGTGACAACTATAGAGTGTTTTATTGCGTTTGAACGCGCATTTCCTGTTAATAGGTCAACCGCGACGCAGAGAACGTCCCTTCTTCCGAATATCGAAGCTACCTGGCTTTCACATTGCCATCGTCGATACCCAACGTTGCTTTAATCAGCGTAAAACTCGCTGCTCGCATGCGCTCGCTAGAAAACTCGCGTACCTCGTAACTTACGAGGAAGAGTTAGTGGCCATCGACTTCTAATTTACAAGAGTCCTTCGTTAGTACATTCCGCGTAGAAAACGTTTCCTTATCTAATCTAAAACGCTTCGATTCTGCTGTCACGAGACCAGGAGGCCGCTGGACGATTTATTACCTCGGTCGTGGGGTCGCGCAAGCCCCAAACGAAATTCTCTCCGTCTTCGTGAAATAATAATCGCCGGTCAGGTAACGTTAGATCTCGATATCTCCGGGTCCCCGGATCGAGTAATCTTCTTAACGAAGAATCGTCCCTTCTGCTGCCGGTGGAAAGGCGGAGATGCGTCTCCAACGTTGGATCCAATAAGCGCGGCTATCGGATACGCTTGTCTATTCTCCGGAGAGACGAGACTCGTGACCAAAGGCGTCGGCGAGGAGAAAAAGAGAGATCAAGGGAAACGAGAGAGGGGGAGAGAGAGAGAGAGAATACACGGGGCAAAACAATCCCATTGTAGGCTTGCGCCTTTCCGGGGGGGTCGGGAAAGGTACTGGATCGAGGACAAACGAGTGGCAGGTGCGTCTGTTTCTAGGATGGGGAACCTTAATACGGTATTTCATCGATCATAACGCGCCCCAAACCTCCACCTCGCTTTGTATCGCTCGAGCGGAATCGGTGCGGCTAATATCGGTTCCTCCGTCTCTCTCGTCGACGTTTCTTTTCCCTCTGCATCTTTTTTTCGCGCTGTTTTCCTGCATCATTGTCCCGGAAGTGCTTTCGATACGCTCGAACGTGCCATATCGGAGTCTGTTACTCTTTTGTCTCGCGACAAGCGTCGAAACTCGGCTTCCCGAGAAACGGGGAGAACCTGCGATGCGACGTTCCTGTTTTCGATCTTTCTCCCATTTCCAGCCATAGAATTCTTCTTCTCACTTCGCTTGCGCCACGAATTTAGGCTCACCGTGTGTCGCTACTGCGCGTCGAGGTGAAAAGTAATGGAATATGGTGTTTTTCTCTGGTAGGTTTCACCAGATATAGGTCACTATCGCAGAGAAAGTTTTCTAAACTTCATAGAAGCGATTAAAATCGTATTTCCAGCGACTAGTCCGCCGTGTTGCCGCGGAGCATGGAGGGCGCGAAGGAACTATTCGGTTCTTAGGAAAGTTTTCTCTAGAATTCGAACTAGTCCGTGAAAAAGAAGGTCGATAAAAGAAGAAGAAGAAGAAGAAGAAGAAGAAGAAGAAGAAGAAGAAGAAGAAGAAGAAGAAGAAGAAGAAGAGTAAGAGTGAAACGAACGCGATGGAAAGCGATACGCAGACGCGATCTAGAAAAGGAACTTTTCTCGGCTCCCTTAGTTCTCTAGAAACTGGTGAAACTTTTCTGACAATCCTTTCTCTGGTCCTCGACGCGGTCTTTGTTCTCCATCGCGACTCCAGCGCGTTTCGTCCGACGTCGTCTAGACCCTGTCGGACAATGCGCGTTGCTATTTCGGTAAAACGCGACTGATTATTCCAGATACGCGCGCGACCGAATAATACGCGGAGGAACAAAGCGACGTGACACCGATGCCGCTGGAACGGCTGGCTCGTTATTAACGCCCGGCGAAGTATCGCGTCCCTGCTCTCCCTTTGACGCCTCTCTCTCTCTCTCTATCTCTCTCTCTTCTGTTCTCTCGTTTTGTCACGTTTCGACCAAGCAACGAGGAAAATTGTCCGCATTCCCAGACTCGTTGATAATTCGCCGCTGTGGTAGTGTTGTTACGCGTTAGCGAAGATAGATGGAAAGTTTCGTGGATGGTTGCGAGCTTCGGCGAGGATTTGGAGAGCGATATTGGAAGGAGAACACCGTTGCCTTATCTAATTTTTAGCCCTTCGTGGGCAAACATAGTTTCGCGCTGTAATTTTCTCTCGTTGTTTTAAACCGAGAAAAAATTAATTTCTGGGATATCTTCGCTTTTTAATTCAAACGTTTAAAGATCCTTAAAAGATAGAAACTTGCTCTTTGAAGAAATTGACCAGATAAATTTCGCTGCTAGACGCAAACTTCTTGGCGAGAAAATAATATTGACGATTACCGATGTACGATTAACCGCTTCCTCGGTTTCGTCGATATTCTGACGAGGCTAAGCGATTAGGTTCCGCGATACGACTGTAGAATACTCTGCGACGATATTACGAAGCTTCGAGGAATATTTAAGCCGCGGACACAACACAATTTTCGGCCGTCGTCGTTTCTCTCGCTAGTTAAGGGCGAGAGAACCGTTCTCGGTTAGAAAATTACGTGGCCAGGCTAGTACCGTGCCATTTGGAGCAGATGCGACGGAACGTAGACCGTTAGACGTCGCAGAAAGGACCCTTACGCTCGTTTCACAGGGTCATTTCGGTTCTCGGTGGAAAGGTATGCAAATTCTACGGAGGAAAGGGCGCGTTCGATTTTGAACGCTGCGTTGTCCGAGACCCTCGAGCCGTTGGGTTTTTTGCCTCCCTTGCTTAAAGGTAATTCGAGCCGAGCTTCCCTGCTGGGACCTGGGAAACTAGTCTCCCGTCGCCTGCCCTCTCCCTTCTTACCTTCGCTTGCGAAATTGGAAAAGCGCGGCGAGCTCTCGTTCCAAGAACGATCCCAGCTTCGCTAATGTACCTGACGGCGTGAAAGAGGAAAAACGATCAAAGACCAGCAGCTCTGCTTGGGCAAATAAATTCGACGCGGGTATTTTTCGCATTTTGTATCGGCCCGTTTGGATATTATTTTTTAGGTCGGTGGCAAATTTTTAAATGTATCTTCGAAGCACAGACTTCGAAACGGATGAGAAAGTTTGAAATAAATTTATTTACGCGAAACCGATTGCGATTTGTAGCAAGCGTTCATTGAGAATAAGAGAGTAGATGATTTTACGCTTGCTCGATGAAGTAAATTGGAGAACCTACGAGGAGTTATCAGTAGGGCTTGGCAACTATGTTCCCGTTGTTCGTAATTTTATAACGATACGATCGTGTCTAGTAGAATAGGTACAACTCGTCTTCTCGTTTATTTCTCCAACATTCCGACCAACGAGAACCCAACGAGAGCAACGAGGGTCGCGGGAAAATAATCGCTGATCGAAACGCTCGGCCACGTTCGGTAGTTGTCTTTCGGTCGCGCGAGTATTTATTAGCTGGTGCGAAAAGTTTCTTTCGTTTTACAAGGAAATAACGGACGCGCGACATTTGTCGTTTTGTATTCTTTTATCGAATTACGTACGATCCATTTTCTTCTATCGAGATAAAGATCGCGCAACGTTCTGCGGATTCGGTTTCATGTTTCTACAAAGATGCATTGTTGCAAAAGACGCGTGTGCGAGAGAAAGACACTTTTCGGACCAGCTAATATTTTTCCAGCGCTTTGTCTCCTTTGTCGCGGAATAATTCGAAAGGCGTAGACCCGAGGCCAGCACGCCGGAAGTTCAGAGTGCGGATGTTGAAGGCGCGGAAATAGGGTGGTTACGGGAGCAAGGTGGAAGAGATGACAAACACGGTGGTTCAGAGGGAGAAAAACTTGGAAGGGAAGCGAGAAAAAGAGAGAAAGGAGGAAATGACTGGTAACGCCAGCAGCAGCTGCTTTCGAGCGTTTAGCGAATTTTGCCGCGAGGCATTAAGAGGCCCCCCTTCGTTCTTTTTTCCTCCTTTGCTTCCTCGTTTCCTTTTCCACGCAAAAAACCAGCATACACAAGGGCCACTGGCCGGTTTCACACGCCGAGCACCCCGACCTCTCGTCCTCTCGTCCCAATGAAAATCCTGCCTTCTCGCGAAAGAAGCTGCCAAACTTCCGAGAAAAGGTCTTTGGATCCATTTGCTTTTCGTGCCGTCGACTTTGTCCGGGACGTTTGCGAGCTTCCAAGGAATCCCCTTCGAGTTTCGACCGAACGAAACCCAGTGCGGAGTCGATTAATCGTCGGAGAAGAAAAGGAAAAATCGAAAGAGCGAAGGAAAGCCGGAACGAGCTGGCTAGTGGAAAAAGTTCCAGTTGCAAGTGGAAAACGCGTTTCAAGCAGGTTTCGCGGATCGTGAAAAGCCCAGGCCGGTTCTCACGCACGCGCCACACGCGAGGAATATGATAAATCTGAAAGAACGCGAGGACACTTTGGACGATGGTGCTTCGCGCGGCTAGAGGCGGACGTTTTTTTGCGCGACTCGCCGGCAAAGAGAAGAGAAGCCTGCCGGGGGCACATTTTCACCCTCTTTTGCGTGTCTGAGCGAAAAGAAAGAGATTCGGATGCAGCAGAATGTAGATTTAGCCCAGGCTGCTGCTTCCTCGGCGTTTCTCTCGCAGTCGTTAGGAGGAGATTCAGCTTTCACCGCCTTTGCTTCGGAAATTATCTCGGCTCGCGAGACGAACAGAAAATCTCTAAGAGTTTCGAATTTCAATTTCAATTTCCAGCTCTTCCACTCGTTTCAAATCTCCGCCTGCAATTCCAGCGAGCAGAGTCACGATCGTGCAGGATGCCAATGAAATTTCAAAATACGCGTCTCGCGTAACAGCGGTCTGAATCTACCAGTTTCCACGAACGAACCGATATTTTTTCCAAAATATACAATTCAAATGGCCGAACCTTCGATACGATCTGATACCGTAAAGCAAGAATCCACGTCTGGCGACATACTCCTCTACGCCAAATATTAAATTGTTATTTAGATCGCTCGCGCTCTTGTGGCAGCCGAAAGGCAAGCAAGGGTACGCGTTGGCGCGAATTGTGGTTAACGGGCTGGAAAGGTAAAAGGGCAGCATGCGCGAAAAAGAAAGAAGTTTCCCGCGGAGTCGGCTACCACCGTCACAAAAGAGCTCGCAATATTTCTGTTATGGTACATTAAATTCGTACGAGTTTTCCAACGCGACCGCGTCGTCAATAACGGTGAATCGCCGAGAAATAACGGCGCAAGATGGGAAAACACATTTTCTTTCCCCTCCGCCCTCCCTCTCTCTCTCTCTCTCTCTCTTTCTGGTTATTTTTCTTAGTCGTTTTGTGGAATTCAACCCGCAGCCCTGCAACCAACAATCGATCGATTTGTTTCGCCCAGCTGCGTGTAAAACCGCCAAAGGAAACGCGAGATCAAATTGCGTGGCAGAAACGGACGCGCAAAGTTCGGCGAATAACTTGCAAATAGAAAACAATTTTTGCCCGCTCGTTGATGAATTCGATTAAAACTCTCCGTTTCATCTTTCCGCTGCAGAGAATCGTCTGCGTGTGGTTTAATAACTCTCTAACGTGCGCTAGCAGTCAGAAACGTTAGGACGCTGGCAGAAACGATCGGAACGTTATTAAAACGTCTAAAATTATCGACTAATTCGAAATTTGAAACTTTCACGACGATTAGGCGACATATTTGCGATTCTTTGATACAAGACTGCGTTATTTTGAATTGCGACGCGCTTTATATATCCGCAGCAGCGGTTCCCAAACACTTTGCAGTCACAGCGCACGTTGGAAAATGTACAAGGATTTACGCGCACTTTGTATTCAAATTCTAAAATTTACAACGGCGGATACAGCTACGCGATTACAAAAGAACAAAAAAAAAAAGAATTCTGATTCTGATCTTGGGAATCGCTGATCTACCGCATCAGCGTCAGGTCGCCTCCAGGTAAATCAGACAAAGTTGATTGCTTTATAACTCCGCAAACGTTATTTTCTGCTTATTCGAACCGCTGATACGTAGATAAGTTTACCACGCGATAAGTTTATTCCAACTACGTGCTTCAAAACCGGAACGAGTATTTAACGAAACTCGTGGTTTCGTAGCTATCGATTCTTGAAACGTCGTTGCGTTCCGCTTTACGTATATCGCGTGGAAGTTGTTCAATGAATCAGCGAGGCAATGGCAGTGCGAGTTTGAAAAGCGAGTTGCACGAACGATATTCCGATTAGGACAGGACAACAACGAAGCACCGACCAGTTTTCCTATCTTATCGAGTAATAACACGTTTCACAGCCTGATACGCAAAAGCTGGTTTTCCATCGTACGACTAGTTTAGAAACAATACTCGTATCTTATCGGCTCGTAAAGCGTCGGAATGCGACAGCTATTTTCCATTTGCTTTTCGAGCCTTCGATTTGCCGGTATTGCTTCGTATTTGTAATTGCACGTGACGCGATGTACCGCGACCGGCAAGTTTTCGATCATTGAAAGAAAAACGTCGAAAGAACAAATTCTAAACTCGAAAGAATCTGGAAAAATCACGACAAAATTATCGAACGGTCGAGCTTCGGGTTTTTCGTTCGACGAAAGAGAGAAACGGACGGAGATGATATTTCGAAGGCGAATTGGTTCGTATTCTCGAGGAACGAGCAACGCTATATTTAAATCAACCCCTTTTATATAAAGCAACAGGTACGCAGATAGTACCGCGTGCGAATATTAACGCGAGTAACCGTACCTCGTGCGATTGTCTGACAACTTCGGAGGAAAATGTTAGTGCCGTTGCTAAGTTTCAACGCTGAAAAGACGAAAGGCCACGCTTGAAAATGAGAATACTCGAGTTATTTCGATCCCCCGGTGCCTCGAGCTTACATTGTAGGTCAGTCTGAGCGGGACGAAAAAATTAACGGCCGGCATTCGCCAAGATTTATGGGTGGGTGGACGGTATGGTGGCTCGTTTGCAAAAGTAGCTCGCGGTGACACGTTCCAACGAGGCTGCCGGGTTCCGTTTGACAAATGGATCGAAATTACCAATTATCCCCTAGCGTTTTCGTCGACGTCGGCTTCGATAAAGCCGACACGAGGTTCTCCGAAATCGAGCGTGAAGCGCGATCGCGATAATTTACGAACGGTCGCGCGAGCGGTTTTTGTCGCGAAAATCGTGTTCTCTCCGATCCCCGATTCTCTAGCATCGAGTCGCGATATATCGTTCACGCGCCATCGACGACGTCGTGACACGCACACATCGATATCGAAACGCGCGCGTTCGAACCAGGGATTAGAATCTTAGTATCTTGATTTAAACGATTTTAAGAACGATCGTTCTAAACGATCGAACGTTTTTTTCGTTTTCCGGTAACCGTCGCCACCACCGTTTTTTAATCGTTTAATTTTTCGAAGAATTTCTCTCGGACTTTGGCCATCGTTGTCTTCCGTATCGTCAGAAACGAACTTTTTCCCTAAGAATTTTAGAAAGAACGTCAATTTTCGTGTCTGATTCGAACACGCACGTATTCCACGAGGCACGCGGCTACTCGAACTCGGATTTGAACACGCGCATATACAGACGCGCGTGGGTGTTCCATAACGGTGTAGCAGACCGTGAAAAGTAAATCAACGCAGGCACGTTCTCTGTACGAGGCCATTGTGTCGTTATTATTTCCATTAGTTATACATCGAACCGGCGTTCCAGCTCTTATAAGTTTTCTCGCAGTCGGCGCGTGATGTATTCGACGCGTTGTTCGACTCTTACGCATTTACGCCGATGGAATTTGGCATTTACACGTATCTAATGGTTCGCTTTTACCTTTTTCTGTTCCAGGTAAATCCACTGGCCGATCCCCTACGTATTCTTAGTTCGCAGCGAAATACACTCTCGCTCGACGTGGTACGTAATCCGCTAAGCGAGAAACCAATGTGCCGAAGTTCGATTCGTAGCGACGGGAAAGGAATTTCCTGTGGTCCGGTGACTTTTATCGGGAACACCATTCCCGTCCGCCTTAACACCCCGTGGGGAAGGAGCCGTGATTTATACGAGCTTGATCGGCCGTCCTAAGCCTCTCTCGTTAGAATCGATTGCGCGAGGGTGGACGACTCTCTTTCTCTCATCCCCTGGCCACGTCCCCTTGGAATTAGGTCGTCTCGACGTTTCGATCTGATTTCTGGAAACAATTCGTCCGTCGCGTTGTAAGTTGTCGCAAACTTGTTCCAACGAATTTGTCGCTTCCCTGTGAGTTACTTGCAAGTTTCCCGCAAGTTCCGCGACGAAACAAGCGTTCGGTGAAGTACCGTTCCGTGGTTCAGACGGTGGCTAGCGGCAGAGATGCAGGTAGACGGTTTTCGAACTATTGTGTGTGTGTGTGTTTTTTTTTCAGCATAGAGAAACTCTTTTTCCGTGAAATATCGTCAGGGACGTTTTATCTTTCATCTTGCATATCTTACATAGCTTCGCGCGTTACGTGTATTTCTCACACTTTCAACCTAGACGTATATTCGCAACGTAATAGGATCGTTCCTCTTTGACAGGATCTCGGACGCGGAACGCATCATTTTCCTCGATAGCCAAGATGGTCGTGTATCTACGAATAAATTAGACGATTTAGATTTTCTTACGTCTTTGATATCGCGTGCAAAAACTACGTACGTTCCGTTTTTTTTGCAGAGGTAGTAATTTATACCTCGGATCGCAAAAGTTACTTACGAATGAACGTTCTTTTTGCGATCTGTCGTTACATCGATGCGATATTAATTTCCCCGTCACTCGTCGCTCGATGATTATCGTTTCTATACGTCTCTCGCCTTTGCCAGCCACCTTCTCAACCATTCGCTACGAACAATCCGGCCCTTCGTTTCGCGATTGCCAGCTCTCGAAAATTTCCGAGATCGCATCCTGGGATCACGTCCGATCTGCGCGAGGGCATCGACGAGGTCTGGCCCGACGATTGGTACAAAGATCACACACCGTGATCATTAAACGTTCCATCGCGCAGAGATTGGCTCGTTAGTGGCGCGTTCAGCTGCGGAATCCGCCACGGGAATAATAATACGTACGAAGGGGGTTAGATTGTTTGGTCGGACTCGAGGGAAGAGTGAGAGGCGACGTGTGTATCGTCTTCTTAACGACGTCTCCTGCGGACGCACGGTCTCGAATCAACAATTTATTATCCGTCCCGCGAGGATCAATACCAGCTCCGGCGTACAGGCGCATTCCCACGTTGAAATTGAAATCTATTCGTTGCCGCGTGCATTCTCCTCTCTCGTTTCACCGTGTGTTCCCGTGCACGCGTCGTTGCGAGTCTCTTGATTGCCAGTCGGTTGTAAAGAACGTTCGATGCATACGCCGGCATGCAGCGATTGCAAGAGACAGCGGCAACGACCGACTTCAAGGTAGTAGCAAAGCCAGTCGACGGCTTATGTAAGCCGTTTGGAGGTCTGCTTGCGTTCTACGCGCTGGCGGACGACGCGGCAGCATCTGCCAGAGGCTCGAGTTTAGACGACTGCCGACTATCAGCGTAGTATCTCGCGATCGCCCAACGGTATATCCACGCGTTTCGCGTATCGATCGGCGACGTTGGATAACGAACGAGAGGCAGGCAAGTATCGCAGAGACGCGGAAAACGACGAAAGCGAAATTTTTGTAGCGTCGCGAGCCGACGACCACACTGCCGCAACAGTCAGCAGCTGCGTATCTTCTTCTCCGGTCTCCGAAGATTAAACGACCAAGTTCGTACATCTTTGCGCCCTAAGTATAACTAACTCGCGCCTTTGATTAACGGCCAACAGACGGTCGTTGAGTCGGAATCGATGAACTCGGAGGGTTCGGTGTAAATTAAGCGACGACAAAGCGTTTCACTGCTGGCAAATGACGCGAGTGTTGCGCGATTAAGCGTCGCTACGATAAATAACCGTTGGATAGATGGAATATTCATCTGGCAAGGGGGAAGCCGCCGAGCCATGACGAGCAATCGTAGTTCATTCCTATTCTTGAATGAGTCTCGATGAATGGAACTCGATATAACGTTCTATTAACTGGCGAGAGATAGAACGCCAGATATAATACTCGGATTTTGATCAATTATCCAGCTCCGTTACCTCGATGGCCGTAACCAACTTTAATCCCACGATCGATAGCCAATGCGTTAGCGAATTTTTCACCGATATCACAATGTTTCGATAACTGGTCTAGTCGTTGGAAAACAAGTCCGCTAATATCGATCGACAAACCGGACTGTCTCGTTTCGCGTTGCAGCAACTTCCGCGACGAATTGAATTCGAAAGCTAAGGTGGCAGGAATGCAACCCACCTACGTACTGTCGTCCACGAGTATTCGAACACCCAATACGGTTCGATTAAAAGCTCGATACTTTTCCTGTACTTTCAAAGTTACGATCCTCGTCCCAATCCTGGTCGAACGTTCCGCTAAATGTCCAACTGGTTCTCGCTTGTTCGTAAGGCTCCGGTCTCTTCTAATATCTTGCCAAAATCTGGAACGCTTTATTCCCGAAAAGTGTAAAGTAGTAAAAAAGAAGCAGACGCGTATGTATCGCGTACGAAAATCAAATACTTAAATGCTGATTTAATATCTACGTGGATTTTAACAATGTCCATTGGAATTATATTAGGTTGTCCGGAATGTTTCTTTCGTTTTGCGCGACATTTTTTGTTTCATATTATTTCATCGAATTACAGATTCGGTAAAATAATAGAAAACGAAAAACGTTGCGCGTCTACTGTTTTCGTATAAAACGAAAGAAACGTTCCGGACAACCTAATAATTTCCCGAGATATCTTCGATGGGAAAAGTTTTCCCAATTATTATCGACCATCGAACTCGGGGCTCGATCGATCTTCCGTTCGACCCCTCGAATTTTGCGTCGTCGACGCGTCTTTCATTCACCTGCTCCGCTCGTGGTTAGTCTTGCCGCGAACTTTCGATCGAGAGTGCCGTCGAACTTTTGTACCTCGACCCCGCCGCCAGACATTTGAATGCAAATGCGCTTTTTACTTATATTTATATGTAAATGCGGGGTGCTCCCGGCGGACCCGCAGAGCCGAGACACGGCGCGAATGGAAACGGTGTGCTTGAAAGGCGAGAAAAAAGGCAATGAGTTCGCGATACGTTGCAATTACGTCTTGCGCGGCCTTTGCAACTATCTTGCGCGAATTTACGCCGTAGGATCTCGATTATTCGAATTAGTTGGTTACAGAAGGATCGGACGCTCGAATTTTTCGCACGGTCGAACGACTAAACTTGTCAATGCGGTTTACACGAATACAATCGTTTTCCTCTTGCTCCTCTAGTCTGTTTTTCGAATCTTTCGCGACTGACAAACGACAAGTTTTCACGCCATCGTCTATTGGTTGCTTCCGTCGCTACGAATACTTCTAAACCGAAAACCGTTTACAGAACTTACCGTTAAATCCCTTAATTCGTTCGAAAATTAATCTAACGACGGACCGCTAACGAGATCGCCAACCCGATCGAATATACAGAGTATGACGATAGAGTTGAGCGTATTTGGGATATTTGGTTCCTGTTACAGTCCGATATTATTCAGATAGCGGGACGTTCGAGTAAGAGGTATATTTTGAAACGCGAAGAAACGCTAGATGGGACGGTTAGGAGGACGCTGTCTGTTCGCAGCACCGTGGAAGCATTCGTTCGAGCGCTTCGACTTGCAAAAGAGTTGTTTCCAGCCTTTGGACCGACGTTTGCCTGCAGAGTAGAGTCATCTTCGACGTGTCGAGTTTGAGCAGACGGATAACGAGGCGGTCGATCCGCGCGTTATTTTTCTTATCGTCGCCCGAAGAGCGGCGGATTTCGCTGGAAGAACAGCGCATCCTCTCTTACGATCGTACAACGACACGGCGTTTCTCGGAGCTCGATCACCAGTCGAGTACGTATCGTTATCGGTTATCTAGAATTCCCTCCGCGGACGTTCCTCGTCGGAAGCAGCCTCGTGGTGTATATGTAGATAGAAGCTAGAACAGCCGCGTTCTTTATCTTTCCTCCGATTTCCTTCCTCCCGTCAATGCACTGTTGTAGAGGAAAGCTTCGTTCATAGGTCGTTCACCCTGCAATCAGCGAGAACTCATCGACGCGATTTCAGCTCGCGATCTTACTCGGTGTCGGACGCGAACTTTCGTAGATACAGAGCCACGCGAAAATTACGAGAGACAAAATACGTGGTTCGGAGAAGAAAATTTGAAGATGCGTACATGTACAGATCTCGTGGGTGTAATATTCGAAAGTATCCAGAATCTTCGATGCTTTGTAAGAAAGGAGGTTCCTTCGATTCTTCGAAGCCCGAACAAAAATATTTCCGGGACCCGCCTTACTATTTTTCGACCAAATCACCTACGAAAAAAAGAAGCCATCGATTCTCGTGAGAAATGTATACATACATTTTATATTGAAAATACTTTATACTATAAAGTTACGAATGGATAGCGAAGAATTCGAGTCGACTCGGAGTCGCGGTGGCGCCGAAGCAGATATTTAAAATGTAGATGCACTCGTTTAAATACCCGGTGCGTATTCGCGATTTAATCGTTCCCGTTTCTTCCAGCCCTTTTCCTTGTCGCTCTTCCTCTTTCTCTCGCCGCCATTATTCCGACAAGAGTTCTTCTCTCGCCAAAACGCAGGAGAACGAGCCGATCTGTAATCTGAAAGTTGTCAGCCGCACATCGCGCGCTGTCCTAATGGAATTTGAATGTCGTTAGCCGAAGTAACCGGGCGTGAGGAAGGGACCTTATCCCTATTACCGCGTCGTCCCCGCAGTCGACGGGAATACGGCCGCCGCAGGTATCGTCCTTGAGAAGCATAGTCTAGTCGGCGAGTTTATTGGAACAGGGAAACGTGTCGGGTCCGAGGATCGTTTTCTTCCCTCCTTTCGAATCCTTTCGAACGTTTGATCTCCTCGTTTTCCTACCTTCTCGCCATTTTCCACCTGCTCTTTTCTTCAGGACGTATAGCCACGTAGAAAGATACGATCGTCGTACTTGAGCTTCGATGAGAACGCTCTACCTATATACGTGACGACGAGAAACGTTCGATTCTGATAGAGGAAAACGAGCGAATATAGTCGCGAATCGAGATTGGGCTTCAGTATCTCAAGAAGAATGGCGGACAGAGGCAAGCAGGACTTCAAGGAACTCTTGCGGAGAAGACTTCCGCAGTACATCGCTGCTTGCGCAGGTTCTCCTCTTACTTCCCGAAATTTCTTTCTATAGCCGGTTTTCGAATGTTTCGTTCGACGAAAACGATTTGACCCATTCGCGCGATAATTGCGATCTTCTTGACACGTTCACAGTTCCCTAACCCCTATGGTGTGTGATTAGTTTATAGCGGCGTAGATTAGACGCGTGCGGGTATCCGAGATTACGGGCTCGTCGGACTAGCTTGGAAAAACTCGGGCTCGTTCGCGTCGTTGAAAATTCGTTAGTCCGTGAAATTTGTCGTATCTTAACCATCCTACAAGATTTAGTAGTCGCCGATAACCATTGTAGCAATCAACGTGTCAAATACACGTAATCATACGAGATTTTAGTTAGCGATGTATCGGTTCTTTTGACGGAAACGTACGATGTCGCGATATGTACATTCTTGCCTTGGACTGTGAACGCGTCAACGCTAAACCTACCGATATTTCTTGTATACTTGTTGACCGCTCGCGATAGGCAAGACAGGCTACAGTTTTTCTTAGAAAAAAAAGCAAACTAGAAGCAGATACCGAAGAACATATCGTACGCGTATTTCACGAAAAGTCGTGGATCAGGAAGCGATATGATAACGTTCAAATATGGTCAAATCTGCGTAGAAATTTGAAAGCGGTGAATTTGACCGCTGTGCTAGGTTTAGCGTTGACGATTCTCTCGTGGAATCGCCAAGAGAAAAATCGCAAAGAGACGATCGACCGTAGATACATGGCGTAAATTTTGCAGCGTGCATGGGTGGATTCTCTTTGGGCTGCGGAATTGGTTGGAGCGCGCCGTGCGTCGAAGTCCTGAAAGAGAAGCACGAGTACGATACGTTCTCGACGAACGTGGTCGCGTCTGTTTTTCCGCTGGGTGCAGCGCTTGGGATGCCGGTGGTGCCTTTCCTGGTCGACAAGATCGGTCGAAAGTGGACGATGATGTCGCTGGTACCCGCGTTCGTTCTCGGTTGGGTGTTCATCACAATTGGGGTAACTACGTTCGTGCTGCTAGTCATGGGCAGACTGATAACCGGCGCCTGTGGCGGAATGTTCTGCGTCGTCGCGCCGATGTACTCCGCCGAGATCTCCGAGAAAGAGATTAGAGGTACGACAGAGAAACGAAACTGCGCCAGACGCGCTTCACCAAAGGAAAAATAATATACATGTTCTCGATCAGCTTTAAAGAATATCAAGAATCTTGTGCCATAGTATTTATGTCAGTGTCTACTGGCAACGAGGTACGTTAGAAAGTGTACGATAGGATTGCGAATATTTAGAGTCTCTGGCGAAAAGATGTCCCGAAGAAGAAGCAACGCCAAGCGATAATAACTATCGATTTATCGATAAGCGATGTTCAACGCAGCAGATCTCTAATCAACGATGCAAGTCGCGGTAGCGAAAACTTTCCTCTTTAAAGCCCGCTATTCGTAAGCTTTCGAACGTCGTACCATCCTCTTCAGTAGGTACTGCTCTGAATACTATGGTACGATTTGATAAAAACCTGGACTCTGTTGTGCGATTAGGTACCTTGGGAGTCTTCTTCCAATTGTTACTCGTGATCGGGATTCTGTATGCTTACTGCTGCGGCTACGCTAGGAACATCGTTGTGATATCGATTCTGTGTGGTATCGCTCCTCTCGTGTTCGCCAGCATCATGACCTTCATGCCGGAGAGTCCACTGTTTTACGTGGCGAAAGAGAACGAAGAAGCCGCCAAGAAGTCGATGCGATTCTTCCGTGGATCGGAGTACGATATCGGCCCTGAGATCAGCGCGTTTAAAGTCAGTGTTACACTTGCTACAAGTACCGAAGTATTTGCTTAGAAGATGATCCTTACGTTGCTCGCAAGCAGTTCGCGAATTACGTTCGCTGGCAGTGTGGACACTTGCGAGCAGCGAAATATCCAGCAAGGAAGAAATACTTTCTGCTCAAGAAACAGTACGGCAGAACTCCATTCGTTCGAACGAAATTTGACAATTCTGACCGATGATTATTGTTCACTTGGATTACTTACGCAGTCAACGTATTTACGCTTAGTTTTTTATTTTATGGAGATGCAAGGAATATCTCCATCTTCGTCTTATTTTTACTTTCTTTTATCTCAGATATCGAGTCAATTTATGAAAAGAAAAAGAAAAAGAAAAGAACAGTTAGAGGTATTTTTAGATGGATTTTGTCTTTGCGAGGCTACCGAGGGGTTAAACGAATTTCCGTCGCTTGAATCCATTTATCTGGACTTCTGGTTTACGATCTGCTTTCCATCCGATGACAAATGGAAATAAATGGAGCTCTACCGTACATCAAAGGTTTATTTTAAGGCAAGTATGAGCCGAGTATCGCGTTTTGAAGCAGCGTTTGGTATTTGAAAATAGGAGCAAATAGAGAAAAGCAGGCGCGAGAAGGTGACGTTATCTGCGTTCTTGAAGAAACCAGTGTTGAAGACCATGGCAGTGGCGTATGGGTTGATGTTCGCGCAACAATTCAGCGGCATCAACGCTATTATTTTCTACTGCGAGACGATCTTCAGGCAAACCGGCGTTGACATGGATCCCCTGCTGCAGATGTTGATCTTCGCGGTGGTCCAGGTGATCGCCTGCGCTATCTCGGCCGCGTTGATCGATCAGGTTGCCGCTCGAATCTTCCACAATCGCGACGAGCGAACGCTGCGTTCCGTCGTCGAAGAATTTGCGAAAGAATTTGCAAAATCGAATTATTTCTGATAAAAAATATCTTTCCTACCAATTGTTTAGTCGATAACGTTGCTAAAATACAGAATGTTGCTTATACGCGAAAATGTCAAGAATGTTTCTTTTAAAGTACACAAATTTCTCGACGTACCGAACGCAGCGCTCGTTCTTCGAATCTCCGACTCGCAAAGGACGAAAAGCGTAGCAACGTTTGGATAATTTTTATAGCTAGGCCGAAAGATCCTCATGACGATATCCTGCGGCGTGATGTGCCTCTGTCTCATGGCTCTAGGCATCTTCTTCGTTTTGAGGACCAACAATCCCGCCCAAGCCGACTGTCTATTTTGGTTGCCGCTCGTTTCTGCTTGCCTATATATCCTGGCTTTCTGCCTGGGTGCCGGTTAGTAACAAAGTAGCATCATCGCCTCGCTTTTAACGCAAATCCATCTCTACTTGACCCATTCGGAACCGTTTGGGAATTCGAGAGACAAAGACTCGTTTTCGTCTTGAAACTCTGAAAAGCCATATTTCAATTTCGCGCGATACGTTTCCCAACGCTCCTGCGCCATAGCTTTTTAAACTGCTTTTCCGAAAAACCAGGTCCCATACCATGGGCCTACATGGGCGAAATCTTCCCAGCGAAACTAAAGGGGACAGCCTCCTCCAGCGCGGCGTGTTTCAACTGGATGCTGGCATTCATCGTGACCGTCTCGTTCTCGACCGTGGTCGATGCTGTTGGGAACGCAGCTGCGTTCTTTTTCTTCGCGGTCATCTGTCTATTGAGCGTGGTTTTCGTGATATTCTGCATGATCGAGACCAAGGGGAAGACGTTCGCCGACATCCAAAGGGAGTTTGGCACCTACGACATCAACGAACAATAACAGTACTCGATCACGAGAAATATATAGACAGAGATTTCTAGGCATCTATCGCTGAGAACACCGATAGCGGTATAAATTTGTCCTCGTACGGTGGCGACGTGTTCGTCTCGCGTGAAACGCCGATGCGTGGATCGTAGAAACTTTGTAAGTAAATTCTGAAAAATAAACGTAGCTCGACTCGAACGAATGATATTCAGCCAGAACACGTACGTGTATGCAGCAACGTTAAATACAGCGTCTTTACAATTTCTCCGACTCTCACGCGGTACAACGCCTTTAAAATTATATATTTCATATCGAGAAGTTGAATTTGTATTTATTATTCGCCGAATGTATTTTCATGCATTTGTGGATACCAAGAGAAATATTCGGAGAGTCTGATTTTCCCAGCGGACAAAGTTCTTTTCTGACGGAGCAAGGAGATGCAAGCTAAACTCGAACTCTCGAGGACTATGCGGTCCGTGCCTGCACATATGCAGAGGCACGTACAATGCGTAGCTCCGTTGCAGCTTGCCTGCCCTTGGTGCGATTCTCCAGTCAACAATGATGCGCCTGTGGCCTGGCTCCGCCCATCTAAAATGAAAAATCGTCGAGATTAGTGTGTGACGAGAGTTATTTATATTACGAGAGAAGGCTGGCCCCGTTTGAACGAAAAAGCCTGAACGCGTTCTTTCATGGACGTTGACCTAACGGGTTAATCGGGGAGCATCGATCGATCACCGAGCAATGAAAGCCTGATTGGTAATTGCTCGTCGATAGCAAACAGCACCTACCTCTCTTTATTCGCCTTTCTTTGATAAGAAACGCCGAGAACACGGTATATTAGCAATTATACTTTAGATTATATTCTATACGGACATGCAGATCACGCTTTAACGCTACATATGCTGCTACATAGTTATTTAATTTTCGATCTCGTGCGTGAAGTTGAACGTTCACCCTCTCTTGCTAAAACTGTTGTCGATACTAACTGTTTTCGATAAGTTTTCGTCCAAATTTAAAGAACAACCGTCTTGTACTCCCCGATCACGAGCCCTCGCCAACCAACAATTTAACGTTTCCGAAACGAACTTCTACCGAGGAATGAGATTCGATTGGCGATCAAACGTTTCTGGTATTCATCTTAATAAATACGCGAATGTCGAGGATGAAATATCTGCTCTCTGTACCCCCTTCTCTTTCTGCTGTTCGATACATTTGTCATGCAGTTGCCATCGCTCGGTAGGCGTTCGCTTTCATCGATTATGCATTCGAATTTATATTTATGAAGCGTAGTAGCTTCTCGTATCGGCGTTCTAATAATGGATGCTGCTATAAACCTCTCGTCAGGGTCGGCCGTTGCATGTCGACGTACGCTGCCTACTCTGTGTACCGAGCCACGCGTTGTCTCAGCTTCGCAGATTTTTCGCTCGATGTCGTCGTGCGTTTTGCGGATCCTCCATCGGCGGACCGTCCAACAAACGCTGTTTCCCCACGTGGCCGGATGTTTACGCGCGCCTCGATTCTTCGAGGGACAGAGGGAAAGGAGAGAAACGCCGTGGCTGTCGAGGAGATACACGCAACCGGGATCGTTGTTTCGAATCGAGCGAAACGATCCGAGCGTGGAGATCGGATCGTCTCGTTTACCCTTAATTCGTTAGGCGAGTTTCATTTCTTATTTCTAATAGAGAAACGAAATCCACAGGACGAGGAAATATTGGGAAATCGACGAATTTGTCCGACGTTCTAGATTAATTAACGCTAGGACCAGCAAAGTGGTTAAAATTAGGAATTTTTTCTATGGAAATTGTATGCTCCTACGATACTCTGAGAGTTAATGGTTATTCGTGGCGATCGCGGAGAGCTTCGACGTGTTAGGCGAACGGAAGCCACGAGCTGCGCTGACCAAGTCGAGGCGGGTGACCCTTGTACAGCGTTGGATCCCTTCGTCGCCGAATAAATTTGCCGGCGAAACCGAAAGTATTGGAGGAGAAAGGCACGCTCTCGTGCAAGAAACAGCCCCGACGGGAGGTCAGGAGAGACCAGACGAGTTTTTCGCGCGTTCCGCCAAGAATCGCTCGTAGGTTCTTTCTTCGTGGGAAGAAGCTGACTTCTGGTAGCGACTGGTGGAAAAATGGCTCGGTGTTACAGCCGTCAGAATGTTTGCCAGACTCTCTCGTCCGTTTCTACTTCCCTTCTGGCGAGTTGGTTTTCGCTACGTTCATTTGCGAGTCACCAAAAGACAGGAAAATGTCGTCGAATACATACGTCGTACGTTTCTATAGGCTTGCTAGAAAAATCAATATGTCTATCGATGTTTGATCGCCTTTTATCAAATTTGGAAACTTGGAATTTGCAATTACTTCGTGCAATTACAAAAGCGAAACGACTCTCTCGGAACTGAATTATCTTTTTTACCAGTATTAATCGCTGCAATCATATACATATCTACGTTCCACTACGAAACTGTAGAACAACGATGTTGCAAGATGCAGCGTGAAAGGGTTAAAGGATGATGGAAGAGCGCGTTCACCGACAAAACCCGACTTTTTCTCCGGTCTCTCCGTACGCAGGACCGATACGCCAGAAGAGCCAGTTCGAAGTCGTTGGTTCGAGGCAGTCTGTTGTATATTTCATGAACGGCGAGTTTCCATCCTCGTCGGTGTACCGGCAGAGAAGGACAAACTGGAGCGCGTCGCTGACGTGGTACGAACCACGCACGATCCCATCGTCGCGCGCCGTTTTATTATACGTAACGCTCGCGTCTGCGGAAAATTGCGTTTTTTCACATAAGCCTCGCGCCACGCGATAGGAGCGATTACACCGCGCCTCGTGTTTACGAACGCTACAAACCATCCGCTACCCTCGCAATCTTTTACCCTTTCCTTCGCTTCAGCACCGCTTCTTTCAAAATTTTCTTTCAAAGAGTTTTGTCAGCAACTTTTCCATGCTCGGCCCGATGATCGTACAATTAAACTACCGTATAATTACCGTTCGAAGTTTCGGTTCTCAGGATGAGAATCGATATGGAAAAATGGCGGTTTTCGAAAGCCACGGTTTCCAGCACAAAGGGGTTCGCAGCGACCCTTCGCCTCTCTTCTCATCGAATAGATTCCATTTGCCTCTCTTCGTGTCACCCTATCGTTCTCCAAGCCTGTTTACCTGCCTCCTCTTCGGCTGGCTGCATCGACCCACACACGATCCGCGCTTCAAGGTTCCGCTCGCGGATCACTTGGCAGACGGTGCGAACGCGCGCGCACACACGTGTGTCCCCTCTTTTACTCTCTTCTTCTCCCGTTTGCTCCGCGTCGATTGCACACTGCACCATTGCACCGCGGGGCCATTGGCCTCTCTCCGCTCGGTATCGTCACGCGTGCTCGCTCGTTTCTCGGCGACACACAGCTCGAAGCCGAAAAGCACCGTGCTGCGAGAGCGCGCTTTTTTCTGCACCTCTCTCCTCCGCGATTTATCGCGAGGCCGTGCTCGTTCCTCGTATTCGCCCCGCACCGCGTGCTCGCCTGCGTCACGCGCGAAACCAGCACGGGTCACCGTGTCGCGAGCCGATTTTTCCCAAGTGCGCGTTCGTACGATCCATCGGTTGGAAATCGTGGCTCTCGCACGAACACCAAAGAGACGAGAGTCGGTTCTTTCGTGCGGCTACGTTCCAGCCACCTTGCGACGAAAGTTTTTTAGTTTTCGCCGCATTTCGTATTAGCGACGCGAGAATCGTTCGAAGAACGTAGGATTTCTAACGGACTTTTGCTGGAACTTGCGATGCTGCGTGATGTTTCCCGGTTCCGTGTAAAAGATACAAATATCGTGTGCTTTCCGCAAACTCGAAGGTTCTCCGCGCGTTGTCCTACTCTCTGCGAGGCTTTTTATAAAATTACTCAAATTCACAAAGGTGCGTGAATTTCTACGATTCTGCGTGAAAAATTTGAGCGTTATGTTCCTTCGCGTACCATCGCTTCCCTGCTACGAAATATTTCATAAAATTACTACAATTTATACGGACGCGTGAATTTCCACGATGCTCTCTGTTAAAAAAAAAAAAAAGAAAAAAAAAAAGAAACAAATATTATGTCCACTCGCGTAGCACTGGTTGCGCGTCTCATCTAAAATATCTCGCATGGAATTCCTCGAATTCGTCGAAATATATAAATTTCCAGGAATCGTACATTTGCAGGAGAAATACAAATACTCTGTGCTGTTGCGAAGCGTTGACGATTCCGCTGCAACCAAGCGCGCCGATTAATTGCCCCGTAGTTTCACCGTTAATCAATCTTCCATCACGTAGCTGGTAACGGTGTCCCCGGAATGAAGCGGCCGCTAATGGAGTCGAAACTCTGCCTAGACCGTCGAGCCTCCAAATTTAGCGAAAGCGAGGAAGCAGCAGCGGGGTGCCCCGTAGGCGATTAATTAATTTCTATCTGCGGCGATCTTGGTCTGTCCGAATCGCGAGATTCTCGTTTCCTGTGCGCGCTATCGGCCTACCATAAATAACGCGAATGCAGAAATAAACGCGGTATCGGGCCAGTCTCGCTCGTCTCCCGATTATGCATTAGCTCGTACACGCGCCCGAGCTTCTCTCTCGCTCGTATCTCTGTCTTTGCTGCGTCTGACTAGTATCGCGAGTCTGTCCACTATCTACTTACTGCCGCTGGCTGTTTCTCGGTATACGCGGGAGGGGGCTGAATTCGTAGGAGGATCGACGTCAATGGAGATCGCTGTTTCGAATGTTCTACACGGAATCCTTTTATCACCAGTCCGCGTGTCCCGCCCTGAAAGAAACTACTGTGCACGTGCGTCGATGGTCGCGTTCCAGCGTGTACCGTTTTATCAGCGATAGCAATATCAGCCCCTTGCATTTTCTTCGTCGGTTTTCCCCTGGATTCTTGCTAGATCACGAGGAACATTGCGTTCTCTCTTTATTCGCAAGCAGCCATTCTTCGGAAAATTTCGGATTTCTTTCTAACGTGAAAATCAGAACCGTTGGAAAATATCTCTGGATCGACCTTCGTCCGCCGCAGGTCCCCGGTCATTTTCTACTTTATAGCGATGAAACGTCAAGTCGAACGACTGGTTGCTTTCATGCGATAACGAAGCTTGTAAGATTCTTTATATTCGCTTTATACGAGCGAATTCGGCTTGACGCTTGCTGCCATTTCCACGCGCGTACTCCGATTTCAAGTCGCTGATGCTAATTTTACGTTTACTGTTTTTCTGCTATGTAAATATCGCGTAACTACGTGTTTCCTGTTACCCACTGCAATATGTCGCGATAACTACGCGTTTCCTGTTTTCCAACGTAATATGGCAATTCCAATATCGGACGCTGATACACAGGAAAATACACAAGCGTTTCGCTTGTTCGATCTTCTTTGTTGTTCTGCTTTCTAGGTGTCCCGCATTCGCGGTAATTACTCGCATGCGATCCAAGGAATTCGAAAATTACGATTTTCTTGCTCAACCATCGATATATCACGCGCGTTAATCCGTGTCAGCGATCATCCTTAATCCAAGGTGTAATCAGCGGCGTATCCAAATGCAGCGCGACGCGAAGGACGAGGCGTGAAATCGCCTCGTTTCTCGAGGTGTTCCCGGTCAATCGTGGATCGTTAAAAGAGATCGGCTAACGTCACGGTGCGTATATTTCCGAGCGACCCAGTTGCATAGCGAATGCAGCAGCAACCGGTCGTAGGCTGCAGCCTAGCGTTGGCACTGATACAGCATCGATGATCGTCGATGTCGACTTACGAATTTCCCGATCCTGTATCGTATCGTAATTGCGCGGTTCGATTTTCGCAATTTCGACTACTCGACTCTATGTTTCTTTCTTCTTTGATATTCCATTTTTGAAACAAGGAATCGATCGAGCGAGCTGGAGAAAAATCCTATGTGCTCTCTATTTTTCTCTATTATTTCGTCGAAGGAAAAACGGAATTTTAAAACGACGAAAGTATTCGTATTTGCGCGTGAGAACGCGTACTCGTAGTAGTTTGCGGAGACTCGAATCTGGAAATTAGGTTCGCTTGTTAACACGCAGCCGCGTTCGGAGGAAATAATTTATGAAAATACGTTCTTCGTCGTGTACTTGCGTAAATACGTGCCGACGTAAATTAAACGATAGAAGTTACAGCGACGTAAACTAAGATGTACGCTTGATTCGTATTAAAAGTGTTAAGTATCAAATTGTTCGAACGTAATCGATACGTATCGTATCAGCTCCATCGCTAGTTCGATCACGCGCGGGTACCGTTGTCGTCGCGACACGTACCAAGCTTTCTCCGTTTCTTCTTCGTGCGAGCAGTTCGTTTCCCGATTAAAACGAACGGTCTGCGCGCCTTGTTCAAGTGTTTTCAACGTGCCTTATCTCTGCCGGTTCGATGGATCGGAGAGCAGCCTCGAAATTAAGGCATTTTTGTCCCGATAACGAGACGATCATTAACGGTGACCCACGACTGGGACGCGTTTTAAATTGCTCGGACGTTTTACAGACAGGTTTGCCTCTCTTTGCTAACGGGGACCGGTTTTCTAAGCCGATAGTGCGCAACAAAAAGACACGATTAATGGCGGATCACTGGCAGTATCGATGGCATTCGGAATCCTCCGTTGTGCTGTGGCCTGGATTGGAACCTCGCGTGACGGCTCTTACTTGGCTGTTTGCAAAATAATTGACTTAAGATTCGAAACGGTAACTCCGTTGTACGCGATTAATACTAGAGCTGTCAACGACTACGGTATAAGGCTCGTAAAAGGTACGCTATCGTTCGCCAGTATATTTCTGAAATATATAGAATCGTTGGAAACACACAAAATGTAGTTCTCTCGCAAATAGCATTTTTCAATTTAATTCGCTGATTTAGCTAATACAACAATTTTTAATTTAAAAAGAACAATTTTAACTAATAAGAATTCGGCGAAGGGAGTAATTAATAATATTAATCAGCGGGAATAAAAGATCGACGAATACGTTCAAAGCAATAAACGAAACAACGAAGTTTCCTTCTTCCGTATTTCTATAAAAGCCAGCGAAATTGTATGGAACTTCAAACTTTCTACTTTATGATTTTCTTGAAAAGTTTAAATCGATCGGATATTGACAACGATCACGAGAATACTCGTATTCGGGGAGATTAATTCCGGAGATCGTATGAAATATTTTGGCGGCGTCGAAGGGCCCAGGCAGCTTTTAATTACGCGGCGTTCCTCGCGAATGCAGGGAAAACGAGAGTGTACGGCGAAGCCGCTGTCAGCCGAGGGGAAGACAGAAAAAAAAAAAAAAAAAATACAGGATCATAAAGCATCCGCGCAATAAAGCTGCCTGCAACAACGGGCAGGCAACATATTTTAAGAAATTAATTTGTCGAAGGACAAATTGCCTGGTTTCTCAGCGACGCGAACGCGCGATGCCAGAGACGCGAAAAAGAGAGGAGCGGAGAGAGAGGGAAGAAAGTTTAACCTCGGTGGGTCTCTCTTTTTGTTCTCGTCTCTCGTTTCTCGGCCCGCGGAAGGGTAGAAATCTCGCGGGTCCTGCAGAAGAGGGACGAAGCAGAGCGGGGCCACGCGGAAACTTCGTTTCGGCTAATTTACGCGCTCGTAAATCTCGCGGCGCCGCGTTGCGCGGCGTGTAGCTGCCCGAGGAAAATAATAACGAGCCGCGATTTGTAAAAAGAGGACCACCGCTTGATCGATGCAAAGGGGACCAACTTTCTCGAGCCCTCGGAACGAAGGGAACTCCGAGACCAATCGTTCTTTTCTTAATTTATTATGAACCAAGCGGAGAAAACATTACGCAGAAGTTGCACAAGCGCGCAACGTTATTGCCAAACGCGAAGTAATTTGCGTGCTGTTCCATCCAGGCGTAACAAGTATACGTTGGACGCGAACGAGAGTTTTACGATAAGAAGAACGATCTCTACGGGTTTCTTCGAAACGGATTCTTTAAGAGCTTTGCGACATGGGATGGAAGCTGAAGAAGAAGCGGGCGAAGAGGAACTTTTCCAGGCGAGCACTCTGTTGCGATTAGAACGTCGAAAATAGAATTCCTAAGTTATCGCATTATCTTGGACAACCATTTTCTCCCTTTCTTTGGCAATGCTCCGAGCGTCGATAAGATTACCGAGAAGTAATCTGCTCGAAATGCAAAGACGCGGATCTGTTGGACGAGAGAGCGCGTTTCATAGTTTATTATTTAGAAATTACGGTAGGTTTCCGATAGATTTCATTCCCCTTAAGCGGAGCAGCGTACCCGTAGGAAAGAATAGCGGACGAGTTCTCTTGATCGAATCGAATCTTGAGAGTGCAACCCTCTGAAGCGATCTTCGCGAAACTTTGTTTTCCCACGATTCTATTAAACTTTGACGAGCAATTAAAACACCGTGAACACGCTCGTTCTTCCTTGTCGTCTTTTCGAATAGTTTTCTCCACGAGGAACCAAAGATACGATATTTCGTATCGACGAGTAAACGAGAGGGAGGGAGCGTTACTTTTCACCCCTGATTTTTAGAAGAGCGAAGAACAACAGGGCACGGTCGTTTCTTTCCCTGCTATCTGCCCTGCTCTCGTGCGTTCGTTGCAATTAAAATGTAAATTCTTCGCATTCGCGGGATACCAGATGCCGAACAAAACGCCGCGTTTCATCGACGGGATACGCAGCGGCGGGGGTGGGCAAGTGGAACGAATATTTGTTCCTCGGAGCGCTGAAAGGATACCGGTGTCGACGGAATAATTATTTGTATAATGTCGCGATACGGCGATATCGAGGGACACGAGGGGCAGAGGGTGGCGTTCTTCTACGCGAGCTTCGATTCTTCCGCCGCGACCAACGAAGAAGTTAATCTCGGTGCTGCGTGGAAACGAGCTGCCAAGGGAGAAGTGGAAGAAAAAGAGGGTTACACGCGACAGCGTTTAGCCATCTCGCGATTGATTTATCGCCGCGCTCGTGCAATTCGAGCGCGTCGAACGGAGACCGAAGAAACCAGCCAGCTCCACCGTAGAATGTTTCTTCCCTTTTATTTCAACGGTATTTATATACCGTGTCTTTGAAACGTTTCGCACGAGATCGGTGCAACGGTGGGCGTATAAACGGACTCGGCGATTATTCTGCCCATTTTACCGACGATTTTACAAATCCTTGTATCTCTGGCATCTTTCCTGGTACCGCGCTACGCTCTTTAATAGCTATTATGGATATAATCGGAGAAGAAGAGTTCAATGAGAGATTCGTCTCGTGTTTGGGATATCGGAAGGGGTACTAAGTTTTGCGTATTTTATATATTTTTAAACGACCGTTTACCGACCGCGCTGAACAGACAGCTTCCGCGCGAAGGCTTTCACGCGTTTCGAATTCTGTAATTATACGGGAATACGAAATCCTCGCGCGTTTAAACTCCAATAAACGCTTAATACGTTTGCGCGAGCTTGTCGAGATTCGTAGGCAAAATTTTTCGAGATTAACAAAGTTGGAGACGCCCCGTAGAGGGTTGCGTCAAAAGCTGTTCGACTCGTGGAAAGAAACGGAGACGCGCGTTATTTATGCCTTTCTGCCTTTATGGATATGGAACGACAGACCGTGGCTCCAGCGTCCGCTCGTTTTTGCCTTTCTTCGCCGCGTGTCGTCTCCGCCTTCTTGGCTCCCCTCGCCGAATCGCACGCCCGAGGGAAGGACGCGCGTCTTCCTCGCCCGGCAAATGTCTAATCGGCGACTAGCGTTTCGCGCTCAGCTGACTTCCTTCGGGACTCACGGACCCGTAGATACGTCCGCGGATTTTCACGGGAAGAAGAAAACGAAAGAAACGCCGGATAAAAGTAGCGTGATACTTCTCCTTGCTCGTTCGAGCGAACAGTCCTTTGCTCCTCCACGAGATTCCATTTCGCTGCAGATGGAAACGTCTCCGTAGGAGTCGTAAGTCTCGCCGCTTGACATTAGTCTGATTAATGGAAATGTACTGTACGCGCAGAGATAGCGAGTAAATACGTACGTAGTTCAACGCAAATTAAAGAAGTTACAGGATGTATGTAAATTCGTACCTTGGATTAAACGATTTTTCTCGGAAATCGCCGTTATAAACGATCAACGTTTTTTTCTTTCTTTTTTGCTATAATTTTACCAACAACCGTTGTCTACGATGTAATTTCTTTCGGCTACTGCCAACTATTATCGATCGTGGACTTCTTTTATTTTCGACCATCGTGATTTATTCCATTCAATTTTCGGTATGTATATTTCAGAGCTAATTACAAAGAGCAAATTACACGTACAGAATATCCCGTTACGTACCGAAGCCTGACGAATATTCTAATATGCGTACCTCGTCGAAGTGCTGCGAAATTCCTACGCCAACGAAAGATCGCGTTTTCGTCCGAACACCGTCACGATCATTCCGAAAAGGACTTAACCGAACAGTCCGCCTCCCAATTTGAAACTTATGTCGCGTATCGTCGAAAACGCAGCCATAAATCGTCGTTCGTTGCTTTCTAGCTCGCGGAGAACACGCTGAAGAAGGAAGAGAGAGGGCCGCAGTCGGTGATAAAGAGTCCGTGACGAGCGTGATCGTGGATGCCGCGCGTAAACACGCGAACGTGCGTAACGCACGCTCTCTCTCGTAGCCAGCGGCTTTATGTGGCACAAGGATGCGGCTCGTCTGGGTCATTACTGTATCGCGTTCCTTCGATCGTGTTCTCTCTCTCTCTCTCTCCCTCTCTCTCTCTCTCTCTCTTTGTCTTCTTCTGTCGCGTGTACACGCTCGATCGCTCTTTGGCCCGGTCGTGCGATGCATACCTAATATGTAATCGTGACGACCGAATGGAGAGGGTGGTGCGTGCGCGCACATTGCAATTTCGTGGAAAAGTTCGATCCGTTGCAAGTCGACGGGAGATTCGTAGCGGAAACGTGTCCCCTGGACCGAGTTTAACGAATCAGCCGTATCTCGGATATCGTATAGTGGTTTCCAAGGCGCGGCAGAGTCGCGACGCTCAAGTATTTTAACGTTCACGGACTCGAGGTACGTTTGAGAAAACGAATTAGCGAAAGTTCGAGGACAACGAAGATAGCGCGCTCTGCGTAATTATTTACGATCGGTAGACGTAGTCTCCTTGTGGAGAAAAGTAGAATTTTACGTAGGAGTCTGCTCAATCCTGCTATTACCGCTGCCTTGGAATTATATAGATTTACCTACCAGCCTCGCTTTACCCTTAGCGAACATCGATCCGTAGAGATCGCGGTTCTTAATCGGATTTCGTAAAACCTATCCTCCAATTGCGTTCTCAATGCGCGAAGAAGACGTCGCAACCCCTTCTCGTTCTCCACGTCACGCCATAAACGCATTATCGTTCTACGAGCATTTTTTTCTAACCCCTTTTGCGACATCGTGTTCATCGAACGAGTTTTCGAAGGTAAACAAGATATTTCGAGGAAGAGGCGAAAGGAGCGTTGGACGCTTCCGTAGCACGTTAGGCGAGGGTCATCGGAGGCGTACGCTCGAGCGAGCGACGATAGTCGGAGCGGAGCGGCGTGATAACGGGAAACGAGTGGCGCGGGAGGGTACGCGCTCGACGACTCGTTTGCCCGGAGAAACGAGGTGCACAATGGGTTTCATTGTGCGCCCAGCGAGCAAACAAGACAGCCTTGTGATAGCGCGACGAAGCCGCAACACGCGTCACTGGAAGCATAGCAACGAAGACCCCCGCCGATCGCGAAAGAATCGAGGCGAATGTTTCGTCTGCCACGTGAATTCTTCGTTCTGCTTCGTTTTTTTTTTTTTTTTTTTTTTTTTTTTTTTTTTTTTTTTTTTTTTTTTTTTTTTTTTTTTTTTTTTTTTTTTTTTTAAGAAAAGTCGCGAGAAAACCAAGCTGCGGCAAGTTTCGACGACGATGGAAAGGAAGTCCTCGATGTTTTCGCGACTGAATATATTTCGAGATTTGTAAGAGAGATGGGAAATAATATTTTCCGAGAGAAGATCTCGTCTTAACGATCGGCGATCTCCAGATTCGCAGGAACGAAGAAATTGATAGAGAGGACAGGTAGAAAATAGCAAAATGCGAGTAGCATATTTCTCCGGAATCGCGTTGTTACCAGCGTCGTTTGACGCGCGAGATATTTTTCGCTATTTTCAACTGCGCGATTCGATGAATCACCAAGATCTACTTTGGAGAAGCATTATCGTTCCCACTGGTATCCACCCCTGCGCCATCATTTATACTTCCAACGTGTCTGGCGAAGAATCAGCATCTCTGAATCGTAAAAACGAGGAGAAACAAAAAGTTGCCAATCTTTTTCCCATACATTATACAGTATGCTTCTTGGTCGGTCGATCGACGACGAGCGTTGTCTTTTCTACGAACCGTTAACGATTCCACGAGACGACGAGGCGACGAAGAATCGTCTAGACGAGAGTACCGGCGAACGTGGAGACGAGCTGGAGACGTGCGAGCGGAGAAAGAGAAAGTTGAAACGATAAGGTGAAAAAGAGCGACGACGGGAAAGGAAGAAAATACACGCAAAACGTTTCAGTCGAGTTCTCGAAGGACCACGCACAGTCGCGTCGCGTCTTTTCTCTCTTCTCTGGTTTCTTTTCCACCAAGCGGACGAAACGAAGGAGAGCAATAAATCTTGCAATAATCGCGACTCGCGTTCCTCGTGTCCCTCGTTCCTCTCTCTCCTCCTCGACCTCGTCGCCGCCGCCTCATCCGCCAGCTAGGCTGACTCTCTCGTTGCGGCAATGAACCGAGTCAACTGCTCGAAACACCCCCGCAATTGCGCGCACGACGATCGCGTTAATTCGCTGCGTCGACTCGCCTCCAGACGACCTTTCAGCGGAGAAAAAATATCGGTCTCTCCGGTCGTTCGACGTAGGCTTTGGAAGCCTAAAAGATTCGCGCAGCTTTTCCTCCTTCCACGATTCAGCCTTCGCCACGGTAATGAGAAAATAGTAGACCAAGGCGACTTTTAGCAGATTGCCGAGCTAATTTTCTGGGTAGAACTTTCTCTATATCCATCGACCATCGAGATGTATCGAAACGCGTGATAGAACGAAACCTTGGAAATAGACGCTCTATATACCAGTCCCGTTTCAAGGTATTGGAACAGTCGCTAAGACTGAAGGAAATCTAACTGAAACGAAGAGGTAATTAACAATCGCGATTTCACATTTTCACCAGATAATTATGCAGGCAAGGTGCCGATACGTGACCAATTAACGAGGGACCGTTATTATCGCTATTTACCGAAAGGAGCACTTTTTCGTCCGACCGGCGGTCTCATTCCCCTCGCATTAACTAAATCAACACGCGTCACTCAAGGACTCTAAAAAATCGTCCTTCGGCGAACACTTGACCCTGCGCGTCTACTCATCGTCTTCGAATATGCATATATTCGTGGTAAAAACCTTGGACACACACACACACACACACACGCACGCAGCCTGGAAATAGACGGCGATGGTCTGGTTCGAGCGATCGAAGCGAAAGGACTTGGAAGGCAGATACTGGGCAATTCTCGATGAAACGCGAAGCGTAACACTCGAGGCTGGCGGTTTTAATTTATGCCTAGAAGCCTCCATTCATCCGGCGTAATTGCGAGTTGGTCGTGGACGGTTGGCTGGCGTTCGATAGGCACGATTCGATCGACTACGAACGGGCATTTGCACGCCGGTGTGTTTGCACAGCTAGACCAACACGTTTCAGTCTTTGCACGAGCTGTTCTCTCTTTCGCTTTCTTTCCTCGTCTTTTGCTTTGGCTTAGAGAGGAAAGGGCAGGGAGAAAACGGACGAGGCTCTCGAGCGTGTACTCGACGGGACGCGTGAAGTGCATATTCTGTCGGCCGGCTGTCCATGCCGAGTCTCGAAGCATCGATCGTTAAACCTGCCGCTTCTCACCTAGTCGGGTAGTTTCCTTCCAGAAACTACCGCGTCAGTCGCGGTCCTCGGGCTGTGGCGTAAGGTCTTCTCGAGTACTACGGCTCTTCGATTTATTTGCGCGCGACTGTTTGGAGAACGCGCAGGATAATACGAAAGTAATGCAACGAGAGGTAAAAGATCGTCGTAAAAATTCAAGCAGATGTAACGTTTCGAGGTGCGTGTTTAAAAAATAAACAAACTTAATCGCGGAAGGAAGAGTTCAAATTCTTCTGGACGATACTACGTTTCAATTTCTTTGGAAGAAAGGATGTTGGGAAATTGCGAAGTATCGCGCGAGAAGGCAAGCTGAAATAGATCCTGAGATCGCGCGAGTATCTCGTTCGATGAAGCGTGGAATTTGACGCGTTGTAACCTGTAATCTCGACCAATTAAAATACCCGTCGCCCGGAATGCCAGGAATGATTAAATAAACGACAAAACATTGCACGTTCCCTTTTTCGATACCGCTGTCTGTATCCTGCTCGTCGTTATAACATCGATCATCGTCGAGAATGAATCAAAAAATTCGGCGAATCTCGTTTTTCATTTCTTTCTCTCCCTAGCCTATCACGGACGAGTTAACAATTCGTGATAACTTTACAAGTGATCTAATCGTTCGAAATTTCGTAAAATTTTCGTAAAAGTTTGGAAACTGGATTGAAACAAATTGCGAACCAACTGTTATATTAATCCAACGTTGGCTCCTAACAGGTGCTTTTCATTTGCTTTTCATTCAATCGCAAAATCCAATTTCTTTCGCTTACGAAGCATTATGTTCTTCTGAAGCGCAGAAGGACAGACACACAGAGAGAGAGAGAGAGAGAGAGAGAGAGAGAGAGAGAGTCTCGTGGAAAGGAACGGTTAATCTCGCGCAGTGGAGCTAATTTCATTCGCGGCGGACGCATCACGGCTAGAGGCGCGTTTCTGTCGGTCGAAAATTCGCGCAGGCAGCGCTCGTGTCGCTGATTACGGCCATTCAGCGGGAGAGACGGAGAGAAGAGAGGAGATGGCGCGAGAGGGACGAGCTTCTCTCACGTTTGTGTCGTAGCCGAGAGAGGCGAACAGAGAGACGAGCAACGAGCTGGATCCCCTCGTTGCCCGTTATTGCCTAGTGAATTTAGCATCGTGGCTTGGTACCATGGCTATTTTTGCCCGCTTGGCACTTAGTCAGATCCGCTCCTCCCTTTTCCTCGCCGAACCCCTGTCAGAGTAGACGCTCTCTCTTTCTTTCCTAATTTCACCGGTCTCCGTGCTGTTCCCCGCTCGAGCGTCTTCCAGCGGCGAGGAAACGCTCGAATTCCGCGGGAAACCGGCGCCTTAACACGCCCGAGCGTGAACGACGCGTGTGGTCCACGTACGAGGACCGGATCACCGAGCAAGCTTCTCCTTTTGCCGCTCGTCGAGAAACGTGCGGCGCTTTATCGCGTAATTCGTTGTTTGAGAAATTAAGGCTCGGCACACGTGCAGATACGCGTGTGAGATATACGCGTCTAGGACTTAAATACAGATACTCGCGAGCTTGATAAACTGATACGGTACCTAAGGTGGCGATCGTTTCTCGCTTAGTTAAACGTTTCTCCGTACTTCACAAAACACGCGTTGTTCAGCGAAAATCTTCTTTGGAAAAACGGATAACATCGGAGCTTTATACTTGCCACTCACCACGTACTCTTCTTATCGTACGCTTCATCTTCGATGCTTTTTCCAATTTTGAAGCTAACGTAATAGCTGTCGCGAGGTTCGAACGCAGGTGTGTATCGTCGAAATACGTTGTACACGTGGAATCGCTTCAATTCTCCTCGTGGGATGATCTAGATGCTTTTATCTGGTAGAAAGAACAACGTTCCGTGACTGGCGTGTAGAAAAAGGGGACACCACAGAAGCTACCGTAGATCGAGATACACGAACGTGGACCAGGTCATTGCCGTACGTTTTACGAGCGCACCAGTTGGGGAGCTTTATTGCCCACCCCCTTATCGTCCGATTAACGTTACGACAAAATGTTTATTGTTCGACCGTTTGGCAAGTGTCGGGGGGTTATCGCTTCGAGTGTCAAACTAAATGCTCGAACGGTTGGTTACGAACTAGAAAAGTCTCACTTCCCATACCCTGTGTTCTCTACGTCGTCTGTCCTCTCGTACCTCAAGATCCTCAGGAAACGCCATAAATCTTCTTTGAGTTCTCTGTCCTACTGGGTTAGCGAATATAGAATGTCGCTTATACAAAGCTCGAATTTGAGAAATTCGTATAATTTACGTTTTATTCGATCAATTATTATCGCACTGTCGTATCGGGGAAGAAATTTGGCGCAAATCACGTACACCGACTTAAAGAGCAATGGAAATAGCCATGGCGAATAACCAGAATGTTATTGTCTATCGGACCAACAACTTTCAGCCACCGTGAATAGTCGGGAATATTAATTTTTATCGGAATAGTAATTTTCTTAGACGTAAACCTACCTACAGCGGAGAGGAGAACAGCGCGGATATCGTGAAAATTCTATCCACGAACAACCACGCCCAGGATTAATGAGCATCGGCGCGATTCTTTCTTCTTCGAGTCTCTTCAGAGGGTCGATCGACGACTTTCATCCTATTCTCCAACATCTTCGTTCCGCCTAGGGGACTCTCGAGGTTTTTCCTTAGTTGGAAACGCGTGGCATCAGGGCCATTTTCCCTCTAATTTCTGACAAAGCGACGCCGGACGCTTCCCTCGGTTTTCAAGGTTCTCAGGATTTGGCGGTATCATCCGTCCAATTAACGTGGCTCTTCTGCTGGTCCTTCCACGGTTTCCGAGCCACTCGGACGGACCGAGCAACGCACGAGGGATACATAAGGGTAATTCAATCCGAAGGACTATGGGGAGGATGCCTCGAATCCCCGTCCCTCTCTTCTTCGTCCCATTTTCGACGGCTTTGCGCGGCTCTCGCCGCGAGATACGCGGCTAATCGCAGTGCAGGCCAGCGATGGACGCTTTCCGAATCCTCCAAACGCGGATCTTTCGTTGACCCTTTGAGTACTGGCTCCACAGGGATGGAAATGTCGAGATTGCTAGCTTTTGGAGGATTTTCACCCCTTGTTCGATGATCTACGGTGGTCCGAGAAAGTATTTGAATTACAAACCGTACATGCTTCGTCGACCGTAATTATCGAGACGCCTATTGACGTTTGGTATAAATTACACGTTCGTTGTTTTTAATTTCATTTCGTTTAATTTGCTAACATAAACGGAGAAATCGCTTTAACGTTGTTAGTTTAAACTACCAAGTTATCGTCTACTTCACAAGTTCTATTTATGGTATTGATGTGGTCGAACCTGGAATTAGGAGAGTTTGCGTGAAAGAACTTTGATGATCCGAAAAAAATACAGCGGTATGTAGAAGATGACAATGCGATTGATATGACCATTCGAAATTCTCCACAGAAAAATTACACCCGCGAGAGATCTTCCGATTGCGAGTGGTTGTAAGTTAAAGGTTAGTCGTAATTGGTTTATGGTCGTGATCTTTTACGTCTAATGGTTGGCCGGTTTTGTACCGTACTACAATAATATTTGACTAACCGAGGAGGTTGCCAGATTAGCTTGGCAGAGATATAGGTTGGCATATTTCATACGAGGAAGAACGAGAGAACTTGCAAAGAAGGACAACGATCCTCGGGTCTTTGAATTCGCTGCAGCTGCGTTTCAAACTGCGTTCTGGCCGAAGTCATTGTGTTTGTAACTTCGTGCAAAGTTTCAATACTTCCGCGAGCCATCCCATTTCGAAATTCGTATCTTCCGATAGTCCCACGCGGATAGTGTCATTTTCACGATTGGCAATTTGGATAGCAAAAATATTGCGGATCGATTCGTTTAAAGGGTTGCGGCTGGAGATAGTCGATTGATTGGATCGTAGGGGAGGATGGAAGGAACGACGTTGTGCGATGATGATGGTCGCGAGAATAAATATCTCGCGAGAAAGAGCCGCAAGACAAATACGAGAATAGAACAGTGGATAATGGCGAGTGGTTTCGGTCGTCCCCCGCCGGCTTAACGGATTTAATTAACAATCGCCATTTTTTTACGCGTCTGGATTCTCTTTTGCCTCGTTCCCTTTCCCTTTCTTCGCGTCACGCGCTCAGACCACAGATTCTCACTCTCTCTCTCTCTCTCTCTCTCTCTCCCTCTGTGTGCTCAGCCCTTCTTTATGTCTTTTTTCTATCTTGCTTCGGAGGTTTCTGCAGAGGGTGGATTTTATCGGACGAATAAAACGTTGAGATTTAATACCTGATACTACTGTAGCTTGTGTTGCATCGTTCTTTTATTTTTCTTTTGAAAGTTGCATCTAAAATTAAGATTCGGAATCATAATGTTTTAACGGTGAACGATCTTTTTCTCGTTCGCAGTTGGGCTTGGGTGCATTTAAAATTAAAATCACGATTCGTGAATTGCGGTGTTGTAAGAAGAAACAGGTATTTCGTAGCGAGTCATTTTCGACGAGATTCGGTTTCGTATATTTCACCGTTCAAAGCGGATCTCGTCGAAACAATCGGGCATCAAAGGAACGATTCTCGTCACGACTGGAGAGCAAACCCTTAGAAGCGGTTGCTCGAAAACTGTTTTAATTAAGCCACGGCTGGCAAGCTTTGCAGAAGCTACCGTTTACGAACGTAGCTTTACGTAGCTCGATAAAGGACACGCGTCCTCTTCAAGAATATCGCGATAAATCTTGCAAACTATCTATTTCAGGCTTTTCCTTTCTTCGCGGTTGAACGTGTTTTCGCCGAACGAACCTTACCTTGGAGTTTAGTAGTTTCTCTCTCGTCGTTCTTCCATATCTAAATTGTATCGTTCTCAATAGAAGGAAGATAGTTGCGCGCCTTGTCGCGTAGGACGACGTCTCTAAAGTTTGCGAATATAAAGCAAAGTCTTGGACGACTGCAACCGATTCTTCTGCCTTCGTGACGAACGCCCGCGATGCAAGGAGTATTCGTTGACCAAACAAAAGGCAGGGAACGGAAACTATCGTACGACCGAAAGCTGGCAACACGCACATCCGTGCACGCTCGTCTTGGCCATTAAATCGAGGGCCCTTTTGTTCGCCGTTTCCTGAAGCTGCGGCGAAGTTCGAACCCTCGGGGCGACTCGTCGATGTCGATAGAAAGGAGAAGAAGCTGAAGAAGGCGGCAGGAACCCACGAATCGCAATGCGTTTTCGGCGTCACGGTGTCTGAACGCAAAACCGCACTACTCGCAAGCAACGACGACCGTGACGCGAGATATTGCTCCTTTTGCGGTTCCCTCCGGCGCGGCAAAGATTTCGCTGTCAAGTCCGACAGGAAACACACGTCCGGCCACATTTTTGCTTCCGAGTACGTTGACTCGTACGCTGTGTCTTATTTCGCGGATGTCTCACGTGTACGTACGCTGATCGACGGTTTCCACGCAATACGCAACGAACGATCGACGCGGATTACTCGACCAACGCGTGTCGCGATTAATTCGGATAATCAAGCTTCTACTCTATTCCGTTCTCGTTCCTGCTATTTTATATCATCATCTTACTACCACGATACTCATCTTCCTGCAATCCCAGCTCGTCCTAAGTATCAGACAGCGAAACGAGCGAGGGAAGAACCCTCGATCCGCAGGGAACTCGAGTTCATTCTTTCTGCCATTTTGCTCATGCCTCGCGTTATCGGCCGTGTCAGAGAAAGTTGCGCGAGACGACGTCGCGTCGCGTCGTCTCGTATCGGTCTCGGCGAGAATGTCGCGCGCTTACAATACGCGAGTTTAGTGTCTCGCGCGTGTACTCGCCAAGGAAACGGCGACCGGCGTCGACGTCTGCAGATACTGTCACGCTCAGTCGTTGACGTTGGCGGCGACCAACGGTTCTCGTTTCGATTCGACGCAGTGGTTCCGTTTTCTCTCCCCTTTTCACTTCTCTCTTTCTCCGTCTGGCCTGTCCAAGCACAGTCGGAATTGTTCCCGCGGCGGAACGAACGTGGGGAACTTGGTTCCGCAGTCAGGAAATTGAATATCAACCGGCGACAGCTTTGTTTCGATAAAATTGTAACGAGACGTCGACACTGTGACGGGTCCGCGCGACGGATAAACGCGTCAGTCTCGTTCGCCTCGTCCCTTTCCCCTCTCGGCGTTTTCTCGCCCCTTTTTTTTCTTCCTAACTGCCGGTTCGCGTCTCTTCGCGATGAAATTGTTCGATTATTTCCGAACTTGCGTTTCGTCGGTTTATCGCGCCCGTCTCGGCTAACGAGCAACGAAGCGTTCCACTCTTTCTGACATTGATAATCTGACAATTCCGACGTACTCTTTAACGAACGCTCAAAGCGGTCGCAGAATGCGTTCGCACTTATTTGCCATTTTTATCGTAGCAGAAAATCTTCCTTCGCATCAGCCGTATATCTCTACTATTCGACTGTAAAACGTTTCCATAGCGCAAGACGAGAACGCGGAAAAATTGATGTTTCGGAAATTCTTCGGATTTAACGACCGCTGTGTCTCATTTAAGCAGGAATACATTTTCTCCTAAACGTGTTAAGAAGAACTGTTATACGTGGTCGCTGTAACGGACGCGTTTCGCGTAAAATAAAATCGATACCTGCCTGATAGTAGTATTTTAATTCTAGTGGCTGAAAAAGAAAAAAAAGGTTGGAAGAGAGAGGAAGCAGGCTGCTTTCTCGCGGTCGCCACCCACCTTTCGTTGGATGTTCCGGGGCTCTCGCACGCATCATTGTACGTCGCATTAATGCGTCGACTCGGAACAGCTCATTGTGCATTATACGTGACATTGTGCTCTCGTTAACAATAGCGGGGTGTGGCGTTGCATCGTGCGCTCTCTTTGGTATCTGCCTCCCCCTCTGCGCCTCTTCCTCTCTCGATTTGGCGGGCGAAATTTTTGCCGATTCTCCGACCGAGCGCGTCTCACCACCTTCTTTCCCATTCTACTGACGCGCATTCCACGCCGCGCTTCGAATTCGACGCAACGTAACCGCATTTGCGGTCAGCAATTTCCTCTTCTCTCTCCTCAAGCCTCTCCGCCGCTCTGCCTAACGAACCTCCGACGCGCGAACGTTGTCGCGTCCTCCTGTTCCTACTGAATATATTAATGTCGCGATTAATTCGCGGCCGTCTCGTTTTCAAGCAAGTAGATGCGATTGTTTCGAGTTCTGTTTCCCGTTTTCGCGCGTCTGCGCCTCTATCTCGTTACGTGTGCCAACCGGGACGGAATAATTAATCGAAAATAATTACGAAGCACGAGATTCGTCGAGAATGCTCTCCCCATCTTACTCCTTTCTTTTTTATTATTCGGTAAGCTTGTTTCCGATAGGGGTTGGTTTTCCCCTTAATTTTATATATCCTACGCACTTAATTTTCCAGTAAATCTCCATCGTCCCGTAAGCCGTGCACGCTGAAATTTTATTCACTCGTTCCTCGAACGCGAAACCTCTCCAAACACCCGTTCCAACCCTTTCTTCTCCCTTTTTCGATATTTATATTCGTAACGCGGCACGGACCTTTCCTTCGCGCAAAATTTCAAATGCAGATGGGCCCCTCGTTTAAGAAGCACACCAGCGTCTCGGCCTACGTCCCAATTAATTTCATTATCCCCGATCCAGCAACTCGAGTGCACCCTTTCCGCCATTCTGAAAGGGGAACTCGCAAGAGTAAACACGTAGCTCGGTTTCGTTCGAACGTGATACGCGGACGAGTCAATTTCGCGTTCAAGTTCTCTCTTGCTGAGCGAAGAATTTTTTAAACAGCATCGTATGTTTATTCTCCTTATCGTGTGATAGAACTGGCTGGCAGGTGGCAATCGTAACGTAGTAGAATAATTTGCCAAGCTGGAAGTCTCGAGTGGAATAGGGTAACCGGTTAACGAGCAACAAAGGGAAGTTTTCCAATTCATCGACAAAGGCCGCGAGGCACGTTGAATTCGTAATTACCGTTGCGTCCTTGTTGAATTTCCGGTTTCTCGGGAAGAAAGCTGGCTCGCAAGACGTTTCTCTTCCTCTCAACGTACAAAGTTTCGGCGGTTGCTGGCGCTATTCATACCTGGACCCGGCTGAATGGCCCTTTCTACCGTGACCACCCTTTCACCCTCTGTATCCAGCGTCGCTGGCTCGCATAAATTAAGCAAACTACGTGTTTAAATGCAAAGCGAGGCTCGCGAATAAGAAAGGAGAGGAGGAGAGGCGCCAGAAGGGGGAACACGAGGCCTGCTCGTTGTCCAGGCTCTGTTTGTTCTAAATATGCATGTTTCGCGAACCGAGGGTGAAAATCAGCCCCAGTCCTCGTGTAAAATTGAGTCACGTATTCGAGCAGCCAATTCCCCGCGCAAGGGCTGTCTACTGTGCTCTCTGTCTCTCTTCTCTTTCAATGGAAATCGATATGGCGACAGTGTTCCGCGATAATCGCGTTTTTCATACCTTGTTCGTTCGTCGCTCGAACAGGGGGTGGCACTGATTAACGTAATTTCGTATATTTCGTAGCGTAGACGGAAGAGCGCCGTACAATCGAGCGAATTTCTACTGAAAAATATCTTTAAAGAAGGAACACCGATCCGAAAATCGTACTCGATTTCAAATCCTTCGTCGTCTTCCCGTCTTCGGCTCCCTGTTCCGAAAGATCCACTTGGAATATCGTTCTCCGACGCATATCGAGAAATTCGCGGAAGCGCAACACCGTTCGGAAAACATTTCCAAAGCAAACCAAGACGTGGAATTTGTCGTGTGCGCGCGAGTAGTTTTCTCTCGTAGATCTGGTCCTCGATTACCAAGCATCGTACGTAACTTATCTAAACGACGCGGCGGATCGTGTCTACAAGGGAGGAGAGTACTACGGTGGCGGCGTTTCACGAAATTTCATCAGGAAGCTCGTTCCTTCTGGACGCCCATGACGTCTCGGAACGAAGGTAAACCGCGGTTCGAGGCTTTATACCAGACACTCGGTTGGATGTTGCCTGGAAAAGGGGTTGAGAGTACTTGGAGGGAGGTTCCATCGGGCCCAAGATGGGTTTCGGCATTGTCTCGACTGGGTTTTACGAGGTGACGGAAACTGACGAGAGGACGAAACATGGAAAGGGAGACGAGAGAGACATACTGGGTCGAGGAGGTAACAGAAGGGGTGGAAACGGAGGAAGGAGAGGGTTAGGACGCGAAGGGCGGGCGTTCTTCCTGGGGAGAAGGAAGTTTACACCTACCTGCTAATTTTACGAGGTTAGTTAACTCCTATAAGAAGCTTACAGGACGAGGCTTTTACACGGACTTGGTAATTTCATAATTTAAACGAGCTCTCCCTCCGCCGATGTTACTCGCCCGCAGACGAAAGCTTTCTTCTTCCTTCTCCGCCTCTTATTCGCTTTTCTTTTTAATCTCCGTTCACCTTGTTTTCCCTTTCTTTCTTTCACGAGCAACCTTTCAAACGCAGAATCACTTTGTTCGAAATATTCGCGCGCAGAATACGCAGGATTCTTTGCAAAAGCACGAGGGTGGTGTGCGAGGTTGTTATGTAAATGTAGCTGCCGATGTATTTTTCTGTTCCGTCAGTCCACGCGCAACGTGACATGCTCACCGAAGTTCTTCCTTTTAATAAGCCACATTCTCGTTCTTCGTTTTATTTATTTGTCCGAAGCATCGTCGAAAGGATCGAGAAGCGAGGCGCTATCGAGCAATTCCGACGTTGGAATAAGATTAGAAAAAATTACCGGGTACGGTATATTTAAAACGACGGTGTGCGACGAAAGCAAAAAGACGCAACGAGACGATCAACCTGCGACGCGTCACGCATTTGGCAAAGAGAATTCGGAGAATCGCATCTTCCGTAACGATTCCAAAGAGCCGGTAGCGCGGATCGATGCTACGAGTCGTGTTTTTGAAGGCGCAACTGCTCGCTTCAGCCTTCGCTGCTCATTAGACGTAACCGAGTTAATTCTCACGACGTGTACGTCTCGAGTCGACTGCGAATTTCCATGCAAATTCATTGGGCGGGCGTTTGGCAGTAAAATTTTAGTGGCCTCGCCACCCCCCTGTCGCTCGAGGAAACTTTACAGACTCGCTATATCCCTTCTCTTGCCCTCTGAAAATTAACCGTGCCTCGTTCTCCACCCTATAAAACACGTTCCATCGAACTCCGATAATTTGCCGATATTTATCCTTCACGCTCAATTCCGTACCATACGATTATCGCGTAAATTTCGCAGCAAGTAAATAGGAGGGTGAAAAGCCCGTGGAACGAGTGGATGGAAAAACTTGTTCGTCGGAAAATCGTCCTCTCGATAGGATCTTTGCTTTTTCGCAAGATACCGTCCCGGTATTACGAGCTCCGTTCGGAATTGGACGAGAAGGAAGAGAGAGGAAAGGGAGGCAGCCGAGTAATTTGCAAGGTGGTTTACAACTCTTAATCCTAGTTCTTTCACGGGGCCATTAGCGACTAACGAAGCATTGTCGACGCCCTTCCTCCGTGAACGGGGCCGCGGAACTTTCCGAGACATTAGGGACACGAACGAACGATAAACCCGGCGAGTTATGCCTCGATTATGCAAAATACTAGAACGGGACGCGTCTATCGCCGAAACGTTCGACGATCGAGAATTTCTCTTATCTATCCAGTTATAACGATCGGTCTCGCAGTTTCGTGTCGTTCGTTTGTAAGAATATGATAGCTTCGAGCTGGTGGAATGTACGTATAAACGTAATATGTAAATTCGATACGTAACTTGGAGGTTAGATTAATCGAACGCGTTAATGCTACCATTTAAATTACTAATTTGCAATTACGTGGGTTATATAAACTGCGGAATAATCCGAGACTACCGATTCCGAAGTTTATAAAAGATGCAAAACCGCATTACGCGTGTTCTTCCTCCCTTCTATCTTAAACTCGTTAAAAATATGCAAAAATTATTCTTCGATCAGCTGCTGCTACTTTGTAACCACCTCACGATCCATCCTCCTCTTTCTCCCTTCCAGGCATCTGCATCGTCCATAAACAGTTTTTATTTACGGGAACCGTCAGTTTCGCGAGACTCGAAGCGAGCCCATTCGCATGTAAATCGCTTTTTCCATCGCCGCCACGGCTTTCGCTGCCGGAGATATGCAAATATCGCTAATTACTGGTAGCGACGGGATTACACGGTTCCTCGGTACCCCGTCTAATTCCTTCCTTGATTCTCTTCCCTCTTCCGTATCCGTCGTTCGAACCCTTTTCCTTCTGCCGGAGGGGAGCAGAAGCCTTTGGCTTCGTTGGCACCTCTTCGACGTCGTTCGTCCGAGTCGCCGCCACGATGTTCCACCGCTGGTACGGCTTACGGAAATTTAGAATCTTGTTCATTTCTGAACTTTGTTACGTAAGTGCACGATCAACGCGAGTCTCTGCTACGAACAACGTGTGCTCGCGTCATTGCTCAATTATCATCCGATAATTGATTACGGTAAAAAGAGGCGTTACATCTGAAGCATAGAGTAGGTCGATCTTAAAATGCAAATTGTAGCCGGAGAAACGGCAATTACTGAGAACAATCTTAACGGGACAGGGCAATTTTTACAACAAGGGAACCCCCCCCGACCTTGACGCGTGTTGTCAAGAACACTCTTCTGCGTAACCTGCGGAAGGTTTCAGCCGTCGCACGTTGCCCCCCAAAAAGTTATCAACGAAAATATATCACGCTGTGCGCGATACGTTGCATTCTGCCTAGAAATACGCGTGACCGGCCACGCGGACGTAGTTTATTTCCCAGTCTTTGTTTCAAAGAAACGTCGCACGCGTAGCTCGCTGGCTTCGTTCGCTCGTAAAAATCTAGTCCGACCCAATACCGATCCCACGCAATGCTAGCGCGAGGGAGGTCCGATTTTCAGCAAGAGGAGGATTGGTATTATCGCGTTGGACCGAGCTTTTACGAGCGAGCGAGGCCAGCGAGCCACGCGTGCGACGTTTCTTTACCGTACGTTGCATTTTACGAATCTTCCCTTTGCCGATAACTGCGTAAGGAATAACGTGCGGCGATTAAAACCTTCCGAGGGTTCCTCGGCAGAGTGTTCTCGACAACGTCCGGCAAGGTTTTGGTCATCGAAGCTGGGTACCCTTTCGTCGACATTCGCGCAAAACACGTCGGTCTCGAACACGCGACGACTACTTTAAACGCGCGTTGACGCTTCTGGAATTGAATTTCGCTACATCAGAGCTGGTGTATCGCGCTTTACGCAGACACTGCGAAGTAGGTGTTAATACTCGCGGAAATATCGCGTTGCCTTCTTCGTTGCTCCATAGCCGAGCGTACAGAGATAACGGAATGCTCTCTCATCTGGGTAAAGCAGCGTTCGTCCAGGGAATAGCATGTTCTTCACCCTCGAGGTCGGAGGTTGCGACTGATAAGAGCGCGGAATTAAGCTCCATCGTGAAATAAGCAGACGAGACATCCGCGCGTTCGCTTGCGACGTGTCGACCTTTCTCCGGCACGTGATTCACGCGGCGGGATAAGAAGGATGCAAGGACGGCAGACGAGGTGGTTAACGGTCGTAAAGGAAAATTAGGGAGCCGGCTAGGATTAGCGATACGAGACAAAGCTACGTTCGGGTGAGTAACATTCGGCAAATGGAGTCTATTCGTTCCAGTAGCAATGAATCCGACGCGAGGTGAGTCCCGGTCCGCGCTCCAGGCTGTGGATCGCTCGCTGCTGGTGATAAAGGACCAAGGATTTGCCCGGATTGCGCTGTTTCGGGGCTTTATATGGACTTGGTTGCGTTGCCTGTTACGTAGTCCGGCTTTACGGATTCAGGTCCGAATCGATCGTGTACCGAAACCATGCAAGTTCGAGCGTTGCGGATTTTCATGGAAATTTATCGTTTTACGCTATGTTTTGTTCGTTGTGACCAAAGAAGTAGAACTTGAACAGCGATTCGTTCTTTCCTAGTTGTTCAACGATATAACCAATACTCTGCGTGGGATGCTCCGCGCATTTTTGTATATCGCGCGTTCCGCGTCTTCTTGCGACTTAGAAAATTACCCGATCAACGATTGCGTAGCCATCAGGCAGGACGAATTCTGCGGAAATTTTTCTCGAAAATCGTATCGGCGCGTTCAAGGAGTCGTACAGATTTTTACCCGTACAGCCTTCTAGTTCTTGCACTCGATTCCTATCAACTGCACCGATTCGTCAAGTTGCATACGGCGACTAGAAAAGAGCTGCTGGTCGTTGTACAGCCGCGCGTGGACTCTCAATTCCTGTACGATGGTATCGTGTACGACGTCGTGTACCAGGAGGAGGCAAAGAAGGCGTGTACCCGACCATTGTTTCTGTGGCCCTGGCCATGCTACGAGATTCGTGATAAACGACACGAGAAACGACGGACGTATATGCTGCCGTTGTTGGTCCCTCGTGCGCTCCTTTCCTCCTTCTCACCCTTCCTTTTCTTCGTTCGCGCACGTTTCTCCGCACGACCCGTCGAAGAGGAGGCATCCTATCTGCCGGTAGGATCTTCCGCACACGTACACGCGTGTTCGCGGCCTGCTGGTCGAAGCATGGATGCGACGCTGGTTATTACCAGGCCGTAATGAAAGGTTCCAGTCCCGCCATCGAAATTATTCCTGGATATAATGTAGTTATATCTTACGTCACACTGGGTTAATTCATTGGTGCTGCGTTTACTTGGTATTCACCGCGAAGAGGACGAGTTATGTAATTTAGGTACATTAAGATTTCGCACTCGGTGTCTCCTTTCGCATTATTGTCGAGATTGCGAGCCGATTCAAACTTCTCGAATTCTTTTCGCGTGGAATACGGTTCTTCTGCGACTAAGAGAAACCGAAATCGTCGCTGTCGTCGTTGCTCTCGTCTTTGAAGTACCTTTCAAATACGATGTCGTTTGGACAAAAATATTCGGGCGGTAAAGTTACTCTGCCGTTTGAAACGATAAAATCCCGTTTATCGGAAGAAGCGGACGAAGAAACGCTCTCTCGTATTACTTATATTAAGAGATTTCGGTCGTTCTTGACCAACGACAAAGCACCGAGGAAACAAAAGCGCGAGCAGATAATACTCTCCTTAGAATTGCCGCGATAATCTAATTTACAATCTCTCCGCGCCTTAACCGGCTTTCACAAAGGAATTCCTCTTATTATAGTAAAGATAAAGGGAATATCCATCATCTTGGCCCCGCGTGGACCGACAGGAATTCCCGAAGATAACCAACGGAGAATACCATCGAAATGGTCAGAATTATTCGCGACTCTGGTAGAAACCTAGACGGGGCACAGCGTCTCTGAGCAAACAGGCCAATAATCCAGCGTCGCGCAATAAACGGACCGGTTTCCCCGGGTATGGACAAAGGGATATCCATCTGATAAAGCGCACATGACGATCGTGTGGGATGTATCGTGCTCTCCGGGGGTAGCATGAGGTACGACGGTTATTACCGAGCTATAATGAGAGGGTGGACGAACAGGCATCGGAGCCATTTTTAGATAAGGCGAAGCTCTCTCGCTCGCTTGCGGTCAGGGGTTGCGTCGAATTACGGGAGACACGGACAGAGGGGCCATTTTCATTACGCACCACCCCTCTACCAGTTTCTCTCGGGATGAAAGCGCGTGGGCAAACATGGCTCGGCAACGCCGCTAACCCAAGATATATTTCCCTTACGCTCGAACGCGCAAATGTCTTAGCAGTTGCCCTGGCTATTTCGATTCCTCGAAAGGGGTAGTCCATTGGGAACAAAGGAAATTTCGAATGGTAGGCCGAGAGTGTATTATTTTGGACTGTTCGACCGTTTCCTCGTAGGCTAGAGAGAGGGTGGCTTTGATAAGGGAAGTTTCGCGTTCTTGGGTCGGATCCAGCCGCTAATGGATTCGATTTTATCGTTTCACAGATCGCTGGAATATTACTTGGGATTCGCGCGAAAACGATTTTTATTTTTTTTTGTACTTTCGTTACGTTGCGTCTTGCGGAACATCGAAAGTGGGCCGTTTAAAGTTAAACGCCGAAGTACAGCGCAAGTATTCTTACGTTCGTCGTTATTTTTGTTTCAGGTAAGCTGTGATTCTCGAATGGAAGGACTACGTAAATCTCGTGTAATACTGGATAAAACTCGTCCCGACAGAGTCTATGGGTAAAAGAATTTCGTTATATACTACAGCGATACGTTACTTCCTCGATCAAGCCGTGCTTTCTCCGTTGCCCCCAAATTTATCCAATTTCTAAGACGCGTGATTCTTCTTACTAACAACGAAAAATTTATTCCATCGCGCGCTTAACGCGAGCTCTTCCGAGCATCTTAAATTTATCGAGCGGAAGAACCGCCTGTCGTCCAATAGATTCTCGCGGCGAAAGCGGCCGTGCCTTTACGGATTAGCCTATAATCGTAATTTCGCCCTCGGGCCAGGAATTTATACGTAGCAGTAAACCCTTGGAAATATGGCCGTGTTGTTGGAGGCGACACGCGAACGCGCGATTTGATGCGCGCCCTGTTCTCAGCCAAACGAGGAGAGGCAACGTCGTAGGTGCTGGTGGATGGCCGCGGTTGTCGCCACGAAACGAGAACCGTATTCCATTCGGTGAGTCGTGCACAGCCGTTGAATCGGGATATGCCAGCTTTTATTAGCGCGCAGTTGCTTCACGGGTATCAACGCGCGTCGCGTCGTTGCAAGTAAATCATCCACGGATGCTTCGAGAGTCCCTTTGTGCTGTCAGAAACGCTTCGACGAACCCACGTGCGCCTTCTCCCCGTTGCTTATCCGATTAGGTGGCACGCTGTGCGTTGCTGCATCGAATATCGTTTGGGTAATTTTTGGGATAACAACGCCACGAGGCTGTCTCGCATTTGGATAAGCAGATTCGGCGGTGATAAGGCGGATAGAGTCTCTTTCTTCGCGCCACCGAACGAATCGCTGGATCGAGAAGTTTGTCGTAGCTCGTGCGACTCGGCTATGAAAATAGGAATACGTAGGAGCGAGAATTATGAAATCGCGCGTATATTAGCCGAATATTATATTTCGAGAGACTTAACGAGACACAGTGGATATTTCGGTGATCTCCTGACGCGCGTGCGAGTTTCGAGAGAGACGCGTTCGCATCGAAATCCGCACCGAGGACCGGTTACTGGTTGTGCAATATGAACGTCGAGAGCTGCAGAAGAGTTCGCTTGGTGGGGGAAAAGGTTGGCCGGAGAAAAAGAACAGCGACGAACGCGGTCCGGTTAAGTCCCAGGGGGTGGTTGTCGTCCTTGTACCATATTACGACTCCGAATGTTTCTCATGGCCTTTGTGGACGCGATTAAGGCGTGATACCCTGGGGAGGGGAATACTGCAAACTTCTTTTGCCTTTGATTATATTTTACATGCATCGGTTGCGTGGAAATATTACAGGTCGATACGAAAGTCGTACGACCAAACATCTCTCCTGGATCGCCAATTCCACGTGCACGTTACGTTTCGTTAAACGTATTAATTCGCTTCGCGAATTTACAGCTTTTAATTGACTCACTTTTTACTTTCGTAACACCCTATAGGAAACTCTCGGTCGCGGCCAGAGCGATGCGAGTAGACTGAAAAATGTCGAGCAGGAATTGCGAGGCGGTGGTAGAGCGAGAAAAACAGATTTTCGTGCAAGGGCGAACGACATTGTGTCCCTAGAGGAGTCGAAGGCGGGGGCGCGCCTCCGCATATCGCGTTCCAACAGTGGGTGTTGCAAGACGATCTCCTCTTAATCGAGCGGTGATTTACGAGTCGCGTCGCGAGATTCGCTACGATGATTGCCCGGCGATTTCGCGCAGCTGCGACCCAACTTCGGCCTAGGATTTATGCAATTATATCGTTACGTCACACTCGCCGAACCGGGCTAGTAGCTGCACGCACCTGCAATCAGTCACGAGCAAGGGAGTCCAAGGAGACCACTTGGGACCATCCTTTCGAGCTCCCGCTTCTTTGTCCTTTTATTTTTCCACCGAAGGAAATGAGTTTCTCTACGACACGAATTCTGTACGCAAAATGGCGATACGCTTCGGTCGATTTCAAGCGTGTATTTTTCAATCCTCTTCGCGATTATAGAAACATCGCGCGTTACGATATCGAGGCTGTTGCCTCTTCACGGTTACTTGGATTTCTACGAGACTCTGTCAGCTACTTTTCGAAGGCTTACGCTTAACTGCTTCCTTTCGTTTTCAATCGTGTCGTATTAACCGATAACATTTCAAGCGACGTTAGAACAAGAAAAAGAACTGTTCCATCGCTATTCAACCCGAAACCTTCAATTATTCTATCATTTTTCCTTTCATCATTCATAGCCGTAATCGAGAATACTAAATCCCCGATAAAGAACGTAATTACAATGCCTGTGCTCGTCTCTTCTGGCAGGTCTTCAACGCGTCGCGTATCTCGTTTCTAGTCAACGTGGGCGCCGACTACGTGACTAATCAGTCCACGACCCTCGTCATCGGGTCGTTAACCTCTCGTAGAATATCGAGACTGTGTATCCTCTCGTTTCTTTCTTATCCCTGTTGCCCTACTTCTATTCCGAGACCCCTCGAATCTGCCCCTTACCTGCCCTTCCTTTCCGAACCCACTGCCAAACCTATAACCCACTTTCTCCACGAAATCTGCCAAACTTACTTCACCGAATTTCTTTGACCGTGTACCACCAACTCTTCGCGGTTTCGTGGATCCACGTCGCGGAAACAAGGACACCGCCTCGATGCAGAGGATCGGTAACCAACTGTAATTCGAGATACGCATCGGGAACACCGATCGCTTTGGAGAGAAGAAAGGCGAGAGAGACGAGCGAAAGGTGGAGAGGCTGAGACGCGAGGGAAGGTTTTCTCGCTGGACTCTGTCGAGGTCTCGCCCTCGTTTCGCTTGCACGGGAGGAACACGGCTCTCGCCGGAGGTCTGTGACCTTAAAAGTTACTCCGGTGTGCAGCCACGTCGCTTATACAGTGTGTAATAAAAGGAACCTTATCTTCTTTTTGCTTTGTCGTCATTCAGGGAATTACGAGGATTAGGAGCTTACTAGCAGCTCGTGTCCATTCCCTACCACTTTTCCAACGCTCTTCCGAAAACTTTCTGCTATTTCTAGCAGTTACGGACGGGGGATACGTTCTACGATCACCGTGACGCGCTTCGAGCATCGTTTTCAATCAGCGCGATAGACAAGTGTTCTTTTCTTCTCTGGCCATTTTAACGAAGAATTGTCTCTTGCTGCGTATCGAGGTACATTTTACTTAACAGGATATTTTGCTTCTTTTACAATTAGTTAGAAAGAAAGTAGTCGGCTTTCTTCTATGACACCTTGTACCTGGAGGAGAGGGCGGATCGGTCAGGTGAGCAAGAGGGAGGCATTACGACGAGACGGTACAAGCTCGCTTATTTTATCGTACGCGGCGGGTAGACGCACACGAGCAGCCGCGAGTACCGAGTAACCACACCTAGCCGAGCAGAGCCGCCTCGTATAGATACGAGTCCGATCTGTCAGGTAGTCCGTGATACATGGGCATGTGCACATAATAATATCGTGTGACAGGCCGCAAGATAGCTGGCGTGGGTCGACAGACAGGGAGTGCCACTTCAAACCGCGTCTCGCCTCCTCCTCCTCCTCCTCTTTCTCCGTGCTCTCGCTGGCCTGCTTCTCCTCCTGCCCTCTCCGTCTTTCCTACGTCCTTTGACGTCGATCCTTCTCGCTTCTCCCTCTGTCTTTTCCCAACAGTTCAATGGAAAACTCGTATAAAATCGTACGCTCGAAGTTATGGATCTATAACGTTTTACTTCACGAAACGAGTTGCGTAATCAGAGTTGTATTTATTTTAAACGCCTTCGTAATGGACACGGAGCGATCGAAACAGGATGACAAGTTGAAATATAATATTCGATGTATTAGCTCGCCAGCGATCATTCGTAACCGGTGACTAACGTTCCAACGGCGAAATGATTATTTTCCTCGGTTGTGCGTTCTCCAAGGGTTGAACACGGGGGAGGTTATTTCGAATTCTTCGGAATTAAGGAAGGTTCCAGAGGGAGCGAAATGTGTCAGGAACTTGAGGGATGAACCATTAGACGGACCCGAAGATTTCCTGAGATCTCGAGGGTTTTCAGAGTTGAATTGCGAATTCAGGATGTTGGAGATTGGAAAGCTTAGAAATTCGAGGAGGAGAAATCGAGGATGCAAAGGAGCAGCAGTTCTTCTAACAATAAGCGTTACGTTAGCATCTGAGATCCATAGCGTCGGATGTAAAATGGGATGTAGAATTACGGAGAACACGGCGAAAATCGCTTCATTTAACAGCGTCGTCGCTGTAAATGTTGCAGAGGCTACAGCTAATAAACGTCAGCGCGCTAATTCGCCAAGTTAACGACGATCGCTCGTTACGGCTTTACGATCGCTTGTGGCGGTTCGTTGGCAATCTACTCGTGGAAAGCCGCGGCGAACGTAGGCTGTCGATATATCGAGCCTCCTAAAACCGCTTTTGAAAATGTACTCGGTCTGCCGCGATAAGAGTTGCACGACTCCTTCCATAACTCGATCAGTGCCTGTATCGATAGATATGTAAACGACCATCGATGATGGTCTCTTCGCGTTAAATTAATTCAGAGTGCATCTCACCATCCTTCTCATATACGAATCGTTCCTTTGCGTCGTGATACAAATTCTACGAAGACGCTCCATTTGCTGTACAACTTGCAATGCTTTTATGGTATTCAAATTGGATAGTCGGAAAGGATCTCGAACTGGAATCTCAGCGCGCAATTGTATTTATTATCCTTGGCCGCGAGATTTCTTCGTCACGCGATCCTGCGGAGTATCTAAATCTCGGCCCGAGCAAGGTTCAAGTCCGAGTATAATTTACGGGCTACGCCGAGCCTTTGCAGACGAGTGTCAGATAAATCTGTAGCAAGAGTTCTCCGCCAGCTTCGAAACACTTCCAGCACGCGCCGTAGATCGCACATCTACCTAACTACCGCCAAATTAGTCGATATTCTATTTACCGGTAGTCGTGGCTCGTACATGGTTAGAACGATCTGCCAATATCCTACGAGCTACCGATATATCGCTTCCAATTGAAACGCTGTACTTTTGCATCGACGGTTGGCAGCAAGAAAGTTGCTACGTACATACACATGTAGAGCGGTATTTATTCGAACCGATCACGCGAGAATAACTTTGGAAAGAAATTGGAAAATATTTCCCACAATGCACGCAAACTTGTTCTCTGGTATTGTCATTTTGGAAAGTGGACACGTTTGTAAGATTTATATGACAAGCGGTATATAATTAGAAGCAGGAACGTTGCCTTTTCTTATACGCGTTGTCTAGTAGAAGAACGAAACACGATATCACGAAGTAAACCTATGTATAAGGTAGAATTATACGTTCCAATCAATCGGTACGACGACCAGTTGCTAATTTCATTCCACGCATTGTGCAGTCGCAGATTTGAAATAGATACAGTAAGGTGAACGGGGTTATGGTACATCTATGCGTTTCTACTAATTGGGTGGAGTACATTCCTATTGAACTTACGTTACGCATTTGTACTATCGTCAGGGACGCGTATCAAACAGGAAATGGAAATTGCGAAGTTGCACAATGCCCACGCGACCGAGAAGTCTCCATTCGAGCGTGTATTTTATTGATAATTCAATAATGCTAGCTTTCCAATCCTTGTGTATCGTCGCTCGAATCTTCCATGCAGAAGCTCGTCACGGTAATTCAACGTTCCTACGAGTTTCCATTATAAAATGACAACAACAATGACGATGGTAATAAAAATATAAATTCCACGTTACGTCCCAGCAAGAATGTGCGAATGCGCGCAACGTAAAGCAAGATTGTCTTGCCGATTAGCAAAGAAAACGTTCCCCTACTGCTAATAACCTCTCCTACGAGGCCAGCCGATTTTTCCCGATCTCGAACCAGGTAACGAGAGATGGTCGCGCGAACTGGATCGCGATCTGGTTCCGTGATGGATCTCCGCGAGAAAAAAGAGATAGCGAAGAGCAGCGAAGAGGAACGAAGAGGAAAGAGAAGACTAGTCTGGTCAGACGCAGCCACGCAGTCTCTCCCTTCGCGTCGCGACGATCTCGATTTCCGATCCCCGCTTTTCGCCGGTTCTGCAGGTTTCTAGCTCTCCGGGGGACGATGTCGGACGAAAAAGCTGACCGGTCGAACGTCTCGAACCCGTTGCTCCTGCAGACTCGTCGCTTCTAACCTTCTTACGTTGGCGACGCATTCCTACTTTTCTTTTGCGAATTTTAATACGATTCCATTTACATAACTTGCGATAGCTTGGAATTTTGTGCGAATTTATTTCAAGTTTGAATTACGCGAAATAGCACTCGACAGGTCGTGAAAATAGAAAGGCGAGAATTTGGCAAGAACTTTCATCGTGAAACTATCGTCCTGTGTCTGATCCGAAAAACAGGCGCTGAAATTTTGACTTCGTTTCGTAATCGTAGCTCACCGCGAATCGCCCAGCGGAAAACGCTGTCAATCCAGTGATCGATATCGGTTTTCCGTTGGGAAGACGAGTACCACGAAGGATGTAGAAAATTTCGCGCGACACGGAGAGTACGACTGCCGCATACGAAAACATTCGCGTCTACGAAAATTGAATTCCAAATTGAATTCGCGGTGAATTTCAATAGGCGCTAGTAGCGAAACCGATCGAAGTCCACCTTCTTTAAACCGCGAGCGTCCGTTCGTAAGTATTGGAACGCTCGCAGAAAACTTCCAGCCCTACGACATTTTCTTTTAATAGATCGAGAACGATCTTTAAGACGGAGTATGCGTGTATCTGCGATTAACAATTTCCGATCGATTAATTACTTTTTACCGGCGGTTACACGTATAGGAAAAAAGTTGTTTGAAACGAGTATTTCTGCAACATATTTGAAAAGCCATCCGATAATTACGTTTTCTCCGTTATCCGATCAATTACCACCGTACTTTCGCGTGATATCTGCGAACGGGGATGTAAAATGCTGCAATATCACTCGCATCGAAGATATTCCCAACGAGCCAGCAATCTTGGCAAAACTTATCTTATCTCGCGTCGTCCCATTACTCTCGAAACTTAACGATGAATCCTCCATTCCGTATATTTTCCTCGGGGTAGTTTACCGCCGCGTTTGGCACCTTGACATCTCCCAGCCAACTGTTTAAATAAAATATAAGCGATACACGGCGCTTATCTGGACTTTATCGCGCTCTCGACGCGTTTACAAGAATCATCTTCTATCACGATAGCGATATATGTTTCAGAGAAGCTGAAAGGGAGCTGAACGTACCTCGAAGGACCGCCGCCTGTTTTTTCCTTTTTCCCAACGGAAGCGAACACGACACCGGACGCTTGTTTCTTCGTCAGAGAACACGATGCAGAACGATCGTGGCGCGGAGTCTCGATCGGCATTGATTTCGAGATCGTTTGCACGCTTGCTCGCTCGTTTAATTGAACCACCTACGGGAAAAGAGACACGGTTACAAGAGAGAAAGGGAGACATTGGCGATGAGTACCGGTTTTCTGCGACCACGTAGGCCCGTTTTAATTTATTATCCGGACCCGATCTCTCGGCTAATGGAATGCCCGGCGTGGCTCGCGGAAAAGCGCCCGGCATTTCTATCCACCTCCGTAGCCGACTTCCAACAACGACTACTTTTTACGACCACCGCCTCGCCGCGCCGCGCCGCGTGTCGCGTCCTGTTCGACTTCGTTTTGTCGCGATCGATCGTTCACTCGCCGTGATATAGGAGATTGTAGAGCATCGGTAACGTGCTTTAAAATGGTTTAAAGGAGAAACGAGGATTGTCGGATATGCCGAGATACGTGGAAAAGAGTCTCGGTTCTTGGATACAAGGATACACAGTAGCTGCAAAAAGCATTTGTACATAGATTTTTCAACCGCGCGATTTTTTTTTAGCAGATTCGACATTTTATTTTCGTACTTTCGATCTTTGTGGCATAAAGGTACCATCGGACGATACTAAACTCGATATATTTGAACTTAATTGGTCGGTATATGTATAATTGTTGGAATAAATTACTGTACGAATATTTTTCGCAGTCACTGTATATTTGTATATTTGGATTGTTATTTTCATTTTAATTCATTTTAATTTTCCGCAAGTAAGTCTCCACGTGGTATTGGTCGACAGCGTATCGAATCATACAATTGTTCTTTTATAATAAATCCCCGAAACAAAAATTCCAACCGATCTATCCCGTATCAAGGCACGGTCCAAACCCGTTGCTAGCGATAGAAATGCGTAGGAGTGACAGGGATAAGCGCGAGCCGCTGGTTCGCGGCACGTAAATCGACAAACCACGCAACAGCGTATTTTTCGGGAAAATTATGACATCGTACGAAGACGTAATCGCCACGGCCTGAGACAGACAAGAAGCGGTCACGTGTAAAACCGCTGGAAACGATTATTCGCGAGCGGCATCTGCGGGCGGAAGTGGAGGTGCAATCTTCGCGCAGCTGCCCGATAAACCGAACGCGTCTGAGGAGCGTGGAAAAGGTGACGTTTCTATGCGGAAGTGCGATCGAACGCGACAGAAGAGATTGGCTTCGGTCTACGACCAGTTTTTTCAACGATGTCGCTCCAACTGTTCGCCTGGGGTGCTACGAGACTAGTACTTCGCCGAAGGAAGAAGTTCCCCGTGCATTTTTTGATGGATGAAGAAAAAAGACACGCAAGGGAGAGAGATATGTGACTCGGAGTAAATATAAATTTGGAATTTTCAAAATGGAATTAAGATATCAAACGTTCTACTCGAATAAAATTGAAATTACGCGTGGGTGTAACGTTACAAAAGATCGTCTTGTGTTAAAAAAAAAAATTGGCTCGCTTCGTTCAAAAATTATTGCACGTACGTCGCCTTAGTTAAAAATTGCTTGAGAGGATATAAAGTACGCAGGGATACAAGTTAACGGCAAAGAATCACAGACACGATGGAACTCCATTTACCTAAATTCCAGTCATCGGAACGAAATTTTAATTGCTGCTCGAATCACTGAATTTCTGCTGCTTTTTTTTATCGCGCGAACGAAAAATAATTGGCGCGATGGAAAATTCACGAGCTTCTATTAAAATACGAACTTCGATTACATAAGTGACTCGTTCTCCGACTCGGATCGTAGGTAAGTCGATATTACAGAAACTTAATTGTTGTAAGGTGTACACTCGCTGTAACTGGCATTAACTGTCGCTACGACGAGGAGGACCTTGTCGCCGGGCTGTGGACAGCGTATAAGCGGGTTGGCGAACCAGCAGCGATATTTCGAGGGATGCGATACATAAAGGCGGACAATCGTTAAAGGAGCGCGGCTGGTCGCCACAGACTTTACGACGTTCCCGCGTCATAACTCACCGGGGGCCAATTATTGCGAGAACAATGGCTTTTTCTGCCGTTTGGCTATTACGGGACACCGAGAGGAGCTTCGTCTTCGTGCTGTAGTCTCTCTGTTGTACATCGTTGCGTACGACGTACGACGTACGTTGTGGTTCGTTGTCGAGAGCGGTGTTCCGCCGCGTTATATCCGCTTCGTTCGGCTTTCATCCAGTCGCCACGTCCCCTCGTTTGCATGGTGAATGCGCGCGCAAGGATAATTGACAACCGGTGGCTGTCGCGAATTTCCTTCGCGTTTAAAAAAGGAAAAGTCGCGATGCGTGCCGGGACGTGTCGCGTGGACAGTGAATCACGCCGCCTACGCGACACGAGAACGCGCCTCGAACGTTGCAACTTGGACTTCGACGCGTAAAATTATGCTCGATACCGAGAAGATCTTGGTAAATTGAAGATATTTCTTCTACTTGTAATACGAAGGATTTTATTCCCTACCGTAGCGTAATTGTCTCTAGATCGCGGATTTTTACGCGCTTGCGGGAAATTTGAAGTTGCAAAAGTGCACAGAATGCGCGTAATAAGCGAAAACACGTATGACGTTCAAAGTATGGTATTTCTTATAAAATCCGACAGCTAAGATCGCTTTCTATCTAAGTTACATTTTGTTTCATTAACTTTTATTCAGTTTCACATCCCGAAGATGTGAATCTAGTCGAACGTCGAAGTTAAAATCGATCCAAATCTTTGTCCGGGATTAAACACCGAAAAATACGGGATTCGACGAGTCGAGAAAATTAAAAACCTTCAAAGACCGAGTTTCAAAGGGCAAAAGTGTGGTTGTTGGTTCCGACATCGTAACAACTTCAATTGCATTCGGCGCAGCAGTCGGTCATTAGAAGAGGGATCAAAAGCGAGCGTACCGGTTCCGTGAAATTTTTAATGGACGATGATTCCTTTAAGCGAACCGGGGGCGTAGTAGCATGCCGTTGCATCGGATCTTTCCTGCGTGTCGGTTTAAAAATAACCGACAACCCCGCGACGTTTGTCGACACCTTTGTACCCGCCTCTGGTCGACGTTTCTCGCGATGACTTCGAGGAACTCGTATCAAGCCTCCGACGAAAACGAGTCGTGACTTCTGAAACCCGTACGAAAGGCTAAGGAAAACGAACTACACGCGTAAAAACTCTTGACGTTGTCCGAAAAGAAACGAGAAGGTTCGTTTGGAAGTGTACTTTTTCGTTCTTCGAAATAGTAAAGCAATCGTCATTATCACTAACGTTATTATTGTTTCTATTATTTCTCTCATTTTGTATTCAGCATTGAATCCGAGCATTTTCATATTTCGACGAAAATAGTGGCACGAGATATTTCATAAGCGACACCTGCCCTTCGAACGAGTTTCTCTTATAAATTTCGAACGACGATTCAATTTTTCAAAATGTCCATTTTTCCTGTAATACCGCTGGTCCCTACACGCGGAGGCAAATTTATCAAATCGATCGACAGCGATTTCTATTCGATCGATCCTAAAGCGGAGGAAGCTTTCATTAGCAGAGAGGACCCGGTGAAATCACGCTCGTTCTCTGATCGTGGTGGTATCTGTTCGTGTTCTTGGGATCGAGGGAAAGCAGATAGGCGGAATGTGGCCAGGCGCCATGGAGGGAAACTTTAAATAGCGATGGAGGCCTGGCGCGAGGATCGTCGGGGCTGTTGAAAGACACGAAAAGAAGATGAGGTTGTCTGTTGGACTTTGGCGCGGAAGCACTCGACACTGGTTCGACGAACGATCTTGCTCGCCGTTTTCAGTGAAACAATCGAAACTTCTCTCTCGGCTCGCGTCAAGTTTTAATTAGTGCCAAAGTTGCCGGCTGCATTGGGAGAAGCGAAAGGTGGATTGCACAGGCCCGCGTGCTCCGCTATATTACGGTAGCAGCCGAGTGTTGCGAGCAATTTCAAAGGAATTCCGAGTTCGCGCGTTACTCGCCTCTGCTTCCGGTCTATGCACACCTCTGGAAAATTGACTCGAGGCTCGAGCCAGTCCGTTTATTTCGAAACATTCCCGCTTTATTACAAGTTGACCGAGGATTGTTACGTATCTTACATTTAATATTTCTTTCCCCGCGAAATCTCACTATTTTATTATCGACAAAATCGTGCATAAGCTTCAGTATCCAGTCGACGTAGCTGCTTTTAACAATCGGTGCAATTGCTTCTGCGTGAAAAGTAATCCATCTTGATCGTAAATTTCCCTTCAGCGATAACTATGCTTCCTATAGCTTCCAATAAACCTCGGCCGAGCAGCGTCGACTTCGATAACGATAAAAAAACAGCAGCTTGTCTTGCTGTCCGGCCAATTTATACGCCGTATACGTATTTATACGTCGTATATCGCGAGGACACAGTTCGCGGTCCGTTGCGAGTCCTCGATTTAGCAGCGTTATAAACAATCATCAGTCGCGGAGGTGCATCGTAAACCGCAAACAGAATCTTGCAACGTGGTTTAAATTCGCGAATTTCCGTGGCACGATTTTTGCTATTCAAGTACGTTGCTACTACTTGTCGTAGTCGAACGTTGCGCTCTTTCTCAGCTATATTTTAATCTTTTCTTTCCACAATTCCACGATGTCCGCTATTCGTCCGCGAATTTATGACTTAGAAAAAAGGAGCCGAAAGTAAGTTATCATCGAACGCCTGGATACGCGAAGATGTATCAAACATCCAAAGTGGACCGTTCGATGTAATACTCAGTGCGACAAATCTCCGCTTAATTTCGTTTCCTTAGTTTCGTCGCATCCACGCGTCCACAGTCTGGTTCTGGCAGTTCATTTTGTAAAACAACACGGCGAATAAAATGGAAAGCGAAGAAAGTGAAAAATAGGATGTTCCAGTGATGCGAACCATAAGGAAAATTGTTTAAAAGTCTCGTTTCACGGGCTCCAAGGGATGTCTGAATGATGGACTCGACGGAGATCGAGCTTTGTGTAACTTATCTGAAAGATGAGGGGTGTTGTTCGCACCGAGACGACGGAGTCGCCTCGCCGGGAGAGATGGCCGTGTAACCGCAACCCACGAAGAACAAGAGCGGCGAGGCGGAGCTGCCTATCTTTAGAACGACTCGCCGTAAAAATATTCTCAAGGATCTCCGAAGGCTCTCCCCCAGGGAGGAAATGCGGCCGGCAAGGTTGAACCCGTATGACTTTTACCCCGTGGCTCGTTCTAAATAGCGCTCTTAAGTGCACACACGTTCGCGGCTGTGAAAAATCCACCCGAAATAAAATTACGACCAAGCCTTTGCGGAGTTTCCGTGTCAATGCGCGTAATTTTATTATTATTATTATTATTATTATTATTTTTAATAAATATCGTAACGCCTCTCGCGCTCGCGTAATTGAACTCAGACGCTGTTATTTGCGTAAAAAAGCAGCGTAACCGTAGCGTGCAGGAGATCATACGTTCGATACACGTTCTTCGTGATTAATAGCAGCAACGCGGGGTGAAATTGAAAACACGATCCGGGAAAGCGATAACTCAGCGAGTTTTAGCGACAAGCGGGAAGAAAATTACCGCTATTACTAGCGGCTCGTCGTTACTCAGATTTTGACCGGTCAGGGTTATCGTCGAAGCTAAATCCAGCCGGTGCAACGCCATGCATCGTGCGCAGACAACGCGTAGAGCGCGTAATTTCGCTGCGGAGGAGAAGCGTGTATCGAGTCTGAAGAAACGCACACGCGCGTAGAACTCTCGCTCGCCGTCACACGTCGCCATACGGTCTTGTTTGCGTGACATTTTCCGCCAACGCGGCCGCTTCTCCGTGCGATTGTGCTACGTCGATGAGAAATAACCAATCGCAGCGGCATTCCTTCGCCTAGCGCTGCATTTTCCTGTCTCGGCGCAATACGTGCCTCCGCAAAATTGTGGATTCGCGTTCGAGTTCGCGGCACCATGACGCGCGCTAACGCTTGGATCGGGACGCCACGGGATCTATTATCCTTCGACTAGAGCTAGGGGAACGAGCAGCCATTATGGTAATATGCCCGAAGGAACCTCCTGTGTTTCTACCGCGATATTTATGTGCGTCGCCTCGCGCCGTGGTTACAGAACCTTCCAGCAAGAGAAAAGGGAAACTCCTGTATGAGTCATGAAAGGGGGAAGAAGCATTGGTTCGCGGTTGATTGATGACGTTAAATTGTACGAGACGAGATTTATATTACAAGTACGAGAACGAACGTTAATTCGACAGAGCAAGGCTGTTCTTAGGGTAAATAGTTGTTCCATGCGCTTAGTGCGTTTTGTAGGTTCGGTCGAGGAGCCTATTTTTAAATTACGGAGGATTCACGCGCACGTAGATGCGACTTGACGCCGTGTTTGAAACAGAAATTCAACAATTCGTACCATTTAGTATCGAAGTATTTGGAAATATTTAATTCCAATTTTTCCTACGACGAGTTCCCGAAAATGCCTAGATTTACCAATCCACGAATCTTCTCTCCGCTCTCACGCAATTTTGTAAGCAGACAGGGCGATAAAACTGCCGGAGATACGATTTCTCATTGAGATTTCTTGCCTTCGTTGTAATTCCGCGATGTCTGCGAACGACAGGCGTAGACAGCGTGTCTAGTCGTCGGCATTCGAATTTCAACTCGAGTATTTTTCCCGAGTCGTGTTTTCTCGCCTCAGGCTTTTTACGCTTTCTTCTTCCTCCCCCTCCCCTCTCTTTTTCTTTGTTTTCTCGAGAAGCGACAAGATGCGACTCGGAAAAAATCTTCTAACAATTATTACTATAAAAATTTCTTATAATTCTCTCTCTCTCTCTCTCTCTCTCTCTCTCTCTCTCTGTCGAGAAGAAGAAGAAGAAGAAGAAGAAGAAGAAGAAGGTGCGAGCATCTGCAAAAACACGAACAAAGGGAAGGGAATGGTGGTGATCGCGTGCCGGAGTTAGTACAGGGATGATAAAGAAGGTACAAACGACGAAGGAGCGCCATTTCGCAAGGAAACGTACGACATTGGCTTTTATGCGCGCAATAATGCGAGAGCACCGGCTGTCAGGACCGTGTTGCAGGAAACGCGAGCGTTTTCTCGTCCCTTCGAAGATCGTTATTTTTCTCAATTTCGCGAGGAGAAAAGTGGAAAGAACGGTGGAATGAGAGGAAGCGGAGGATTCTGCAGCTCGTTCTGTGCGCTTTATCGCCCTGGTCCGACGCCGTTTTTATTTTTTCGTTTCCTTTTGCTCGATGAAAGGATATGGCGCATGGCGCCATTACGCAACGCCGAATTATTGGGGTCGTTTGTTTTTCGCGTGGAAATTCTCTTGCTCGTGGCGAGTTTCGTCGATCGATGATAACGTTACGCATAATTCTCAGTCTACATCGCTGCTCGTAATTAGTACCCCGTATACGTTCATAAACATTTTATGCTCGCTTGATATGATTTTTTCACGAACGTTACTCGCAACAGACTCACCGGTATTTCCTCAAATTTACAGGCAACGTTTTATATACCCGGTACGTACGTACACACCGGTCTACGCGAGTCTCTCGAAGAATTCAGCTGGTTCAGTTCATTTAGTTCGCTGGTTATTTGCTACGTATGTACCCGCTACTTCCTTTTACTCGTTTTTATACGCGAAATTCGTGGAGAACTAAGAATAAACTACGTTATTGGAGTATGAAAGATTAAAAAACATTCAAAGGATGCGGATCTGGAGGGGTTTTGCGCTATTTCCACAGCGGTATAAAAATTTCTTGCAGGAAACGTGCGACGGGTACGCGCTGCTCGGGTTAGCCTGCGTTGGTCTTTGAGTAAGAAGTTTGCCAATGCGAAAGAAGGAATAAAAATCGCGGAACGATTTCGTCTAACCGTTTTCACCGACCAAACCTGCAACTGGAGGTTAAGGTTCGGAAATTTTTTACGTTCGAGGGCGTTTCTTAACGTTGACAGGACTTTTGTGGAAAAGAAAAAGACGTCAGAAGTTCTCGTGGCTTTGTGCAGATTAGCCGTGAATAATGCACGACGACACACCGCTGCGAGAAACTGCTTCGCGTCTTATTTGCCGGATGACGCGAGAGGAAAACAGACGGCAACAGCGTCGAAAAAGGAGGGAAGGGGCGGTGCAGGGTGTATAAAAAGCGAGAGGGATCCCTTCTCCTTTCCCTCGTGGAGTACCTTTCGTTTAATCCGGTTGAGTGCGACAAATCTTTCTGTCCTTTCTCCCTTTGCCTTCTGTCGTCTTTCATTCGGTTTTTCCCCGTGGACTTTCTTCTCTCTCTTTCTTCCCCTCTTCTCTGATCTCCATCTGTTTTATCTCATTTTTCTTCCCTTTTTCCACCTGCTTCTTCCTTCTCCTTCCCCACCTCTTTCACTCGCGTGTTCACCCTCTTAATCTCTTCTGTTTAGTACGTTACTGCTTCTCTCTCGCGCTTCGGCCTGCTCGTCTCTTCGAATGAATATTTAATTCTTACTTATCCGTAAGAAGGACGGCGTAAGCGCGAATAAATAAGCCAGGGAACAACGCGAGGAGGATGTTTCTTAATGGTAATCCGTAGACGACATCTGCGCTATGCCTCGCGCTTCCTTCTAGTCGGTACTCGTCTTCAGTTTCGCGTTCATCGAAAATCGTTCGATTTTATCGCGTTCGATTTTCTTTTACTTTTACTCTTCTAAAAAGATGCGTTTCTCGCTTCGTCGATAGCCGCGGAATTATCAACGACGAAGAACATCGACGAAACGAGCGTCTGACTGGCGTCGTGTCTGGCTGTGATCAAAGTTATCTCGGATAACGAGTCATTCAAATCTTTTTTCTCATTTCTTTAGAGTTCTTTTATTATTTTGATTAATAGGATGCGAAGGCTCGTTGGCGATCCTCTGGATGTTTAACGCGCGTCTCGCGTGGGCTTGGCTTTGTCTTATACCGATAAAGCGAAGAGCTACGCGATAATGAAATTTACTCAAGGAATAAACTTGTTTATATAGCTTGATAGAGTAATAAGACAAATGTAAACTCAAAAATCAAAATATGAGCGTGAAAACAAATAAATAAACGTGACTTCAGATACATCTCGTAGATAAATACAGATATACGACACGGTCGAAACAGCTGACGAATCTTTTCTTCTTCTTCTTTTTTTTTTACATTTTATCGACTTTTTACATTTCTCACACTCGCAATTTCTCTGTTACATTTAAACGAAGATCGAAGAACGCACCGATAGTGATTTAAAAATTCGTGAAAATAAGCGTTTGCCTCTCGAGATGTTCCGTACGAAATGATTTCGTGAAGAAAAGGAGTTTCCTTTCGCAGAGGCTCATGTGCAGTGTCGAGCGCGAAATTAACAACTGATAGTCCTGAACACTCACCTACCAACGGGACAAAATTCTACGATAAAATCGCAACATCCTCCATTCCGTCCTGCCTCGTTCGCTCGTTTCTCTAACCTTACGGAACAGGAAGTACAAAGGATTTTCGCAAATGCTCGGCCACGTCCCGAACGAATAACTTGTTGGTTCGTCGCGACGAATGTCTACGATCGTGCGAGGATCGCTTCTTGGCGCTCTGTGTGCAGCCCGTTGCACGCGTACGTGCAGTGAATGGCATTGAGAAGTCTCTATCTATAGAGGCTAGATTAGAGTGCATTAGCCTCGCCGCCACTCCGATGCAGATATCTTTCGCTCTGTTTTGCGTACACGCACCGCCACTACCGGCTATATTTATAACCGCCTCGCGCGTTCTTGCGCCTTGCACACCCCCTCCGCGACTTATCGAGCCTGATAATCGGTGCAAATATCTTTGGGAATTTTTACCTCGTTAAGATCTGTATTGAATTGAAGTAGAACGTCCAGATCTCGTTTCTCAAACTCGATCTACACGACCTGGTATCTTTGGAATTTTCTAATTACGTTGTAGAGTTTATTGCGTAAGATCTTGCTGGCTTTCGAGATCTGTACGTGTTTTAAAATTGCAACTATATAGCAGAGGATTCACATGGATGACTAGTAGACTGTAGATTTTTGTGCATTCGTGGAAAATTTCAACGAAATACGCGTAAAATGCAAAAATATATGACACTCGGAACAGAGAGTACTTGTTACGATATTCGACGAATAAAACAACTTACGTTCGATACGTTGCATTTACTTAATGGAGTTTACAAAAATATTAGCTTCGCATAAATATCTGCAGCCTGACGATGAGTAATGGAAAACTGGTCGAACGCTTATGTTAAAATGTCGGTAGTGTGCGAGAGAAGATTCGAGGAACGTAGGAGTAAACTTTCCGATAGTACCGATATTAAGCGACGGAATTTTTGTCATAGTATCGGTTTCTTCGAGCGAAACGGAGGTGAAAGTTGCGTAACGGGAATCGAGCCGTTTCTAATCGATCGCAGAAGAATCGATTCGCGCCGCTCGAACTACACGGAGAAGATAATTGCGCATTATCGGTGCACGAGCAGATCGCAGCATCGACGTTGTCACAGAGAAGCATAGTTCAGGATTTGCGACAATGGCGCTTAAATGTCAACGTCGATCTTGATCTCCGTGACTCCGTTGACTTAGCAGCTCGCGAACGAGGGATCTCGTTCTTTGCGATGCACACACACGCGAGAAACTCAAATACTTTCGTCGCAACCTTCCTCGTTGTTAGCCTATCCGTCTCGCGTGTAAAGCGATCGGCCTTTTATTGCTCGTATTACGACGATTGAATTATCAGGTCTAATCGTGTAGTTCAAAGTTCAATTATCAAGAAGATGGTAGTACGGTTCATTGATACCGAAATCTTTTACAAACTACGATACGTACAGAGCTTGGATACGCGTCGCTCTCTCGTTTTCTCGAACTAAGAGGAACGTATTCGACGTGAAAAACGAAGATCTTTCTCGGTCGTAGTATCGACTGAATGCAAAATCGTGGAACACGATGAAGGGTCGTTCCGCGGGCTCGTGAGACACGCCCAGCAATCAGAAACCGATCTCTCGAGGAAATTATTGTGTCTGGGCCACCTGAACGCGAATCTCGTTACCCTACATTCCCTTGTATATAATAGGGGCAAAAGGGGTTGGTCCTTCCATTGGAATTCTCTTGCCAGATCATGAAAAGGGACTGCTGCTCACCCTCTCTTTTCAAAAGACTTGTACGTATTACGTTTCACCCTCGTTTGAGAATGCACGGTGTACTCGAAACAAATTTTCTGAAACGCGTACCCAATAAAAGGAAGAAGCATTTCCACGTGTTCGAGCACGACTGTGTTATAAAGAATTGATCAGATATAATACGTGCCATGCGTGCTGGTTTTTATTATTTTGCATCTCGAGAAGGAACTTTGAACCGAAAGGGAATTTTACCGCGATGAAAGTACTTTTCCTCGAAAAATTTTGTTCCGTTCTTTTTCTTTTCCTTTTTTTTTTTTCCTGTACCTGTTCCGGTTTGGGGGGTGAAAAAGTTGTATCTAGGGGAGACCGCGCAGAGGATCGAGGCATCGGTAGGTAATTACAGAAAATTTCATCCTCGCATACATCGGAGGTTTGAAGCGGGTACAAAGTCGCTCGCGGATACCCGAGAGTCTTATTAAGTATTAAAACATATCCGCTGTCGGGTTCTCTTGTTTTCTGGTAAGACAAGTCGAGATTAAGTTCCCTTGTTCGGTAAAAGTTTCCTCGGCTCGGGCAGCTGCGCCCCACCGTCTTTTGGACCCGATGGAATTTACATCTCCATCAAGGGCAACCGTTTCGCCTTGCCGTTTAATCGGCGCCTACAGACCGATATTTCACGAGAAACGTAAAGATTACGTGAAAGTATTCTTCGCGAAATTAGCACGGTGAGATTAAACATTCGTATCGCCTAACGGTTCGTTGGTCCGAGAAAAATTAAAGAAATTGTGCAGGAATTGGAATTCTAATAAAGAAAAAAGTGCTTCGCCGGAGACCAAGAAAATGCGCGAATGCTTTTGCAACCACTTCTATCGTAGCTGTATATTTTTTTTTTTGGACGACAGGATATCGGTATAACCTTCCTACAAGAATTATCGTTGGAAACGGAAGTGGAGGCGGTCTTAGACGAGACGTAATTAATAAAATATCGGGCGGAAGTGCTGGCAAAGCCTCTTACGCAGCAGTGACTCTCTTAAACTCATTCCGAAGGCAGCGTTTTCGCGCAAATCCGGCCGTTCTCGCGTCATTACCGGATTTTCAGGGTGGCTGCGATCGTGCAAAGCCACCACCCCCTTCCCCGACCATCATCCATTCCGTCTGCAGAATAATTCCGCAGCCGGCTTTAAGAAGATGAACTCGCGACTGTAATGCGCCTTCTTAAGCAGATCTATCGCCTTGCCGCCGGTGCATTCTGCCTCTTTAAGGAAGTGTAAATTCGTTTCTGCTTGGTCCATTGCCGATGCTAATCCGCTGCGCATGGCTTTCGCGGTTTTCGGCAGATTCGCGTCAGATTACGAACGCGGTTAAGTCGACTACGCGCTTGTTCCCCGCGTTGTTGGCCACGCGCGTGGTTTAATTGTCCTTCGTTACACGACGCCGCTTTCCTATGGCTCCCCCGCAATTCCCAGCCGTACTTCGTCTCGCGTGTTGGACATATTGGACGTGTAACGCGATACTCGTAGCAGGGGTGTTTTCACCATTGGTGAAAATTTATGGCGTATAAATTGGAAATAAGAATATTACAGGAACGAGGATATAGGATAGCGTATATTTGAAGGATACGAAAACGTTACGTACGTACTTCGCCGCAGACATTTTTCAGACATATTTGATAATTTCCGAATGGAGGTTTGTTACTTTCGAAGCTTGATACTTTATACATGAAAGTACGGGAATTTCATGGGTAAAAGGGAGAAGGATCCCTGACAGGTAAGGAAGGCGGCGTCTCGGCGTTAATTTATTTATTCAGCCGCCGGGGCTCGTTCGCGATTTTTGACAGACAGGAAGGTAACAACCCCTGGTACGCCGCGGATTTGTTTCTCTCCCTTTTGGCTCTCCCGTAGGAAATAAACGACCAGAGAGCAATAACTGGTTTACGCCGGAAAACCGGGCCACCGACAATTCGTCGGCGTGCATTATTAATAATCTTGAATTTGGATTTATCGCCGTTCGTCCGAGGGTTCGGAACGTTCGCGCGCGGGGGTTGATTTCCTCTGCCCCCTTCTTTCGGCCGCGATTACTCCTCGTTCACGCCTAGCTTCCACCTCGTTTCTCAGATCTCTGATAATTAATTGCCTCGAAATTAGAAAATTTGTCATGAAACCGGAGATCCCGTAACGCCAGCGAGTTTTCAGATCGCGACTCCCATGAAAATTAATTTTCCCGAGGGGTTTTACTTCGATTTAAAGGCGGAATTTTCTCAGGGGTAAGAAATATTTCAGGCCTGTCCGAGTGAATAGCGAGATCGATTCTTCCGCTGGCGATGGCTGGTCGTTTAAGCGCGCCGTTAATCACAACTGGTAAAGGTCCGATGAAAATCTTATCTTAAACGGGTAATTAGGCGGCCTCGTGGCTCTCTCGCGGCGCGTGGGACACACTACAGCATAAATATAGCGTTTCCACGCCTCCTTGCATTATCGAGAGGCACGCGATTCTTTAAGCTGCGTCCTCACTGCAGCAAAACGACGAGCAGCTTTCTGTTGCTCGCGTTATATTTCTTTCGTCGCTGTGTTTTGCGCGTAAATTTCACGAGATGCGGAAACATCGAAGCATTTGCGACACCGCGATAAATTGTTGCTTGCTCCCTAATGGAGCGATCCTCTGTCGCTTTCTAATTCACGCTACAGTAATTGCTACGTTGCTCGAAGTAGTTAAAGTATCAGAAACTTCTTCGAGAAACGGGCAACGTCGGTAAAAAGTTCCTCGTTGCTGGCTCGGTGAGAACGCAGCTTTACTTACGCGTAACTTTCTTCGGTATCGCGTGATGTGTGATACGTCCACGCAATTAACGTCCCCGCGTTAATCAAACCTGCCGAATGGTAATTTGTCTCGTCGAACGTTGACCGCCTTCTAATTGCAGCCTCTAATCGAGGGGTCGGTTTGTGTCCATTTGTTTGCTGAAAGGGGAGGGCCGGCGAGATTAGCAAAAAGTCCGACCGTGGAATCAAAGATAGCGTGTAACGTGATAATTAAGAGATCAGCTGCGTCGTTGCGTGAAAGTATCGAGTGTAAAGTTATAACTCACCTTGCAACTTTTTTTCACGTTGGAGGATTCGTATAAAATTGCGTATCTTGTTAGCGATATTTTTCGAGAAATTAGTCGCAGCAGGACTCGGGGCTTCGTTCCAAGCGACAGCGGGAGAAATTAGCGGCGGAGAGAGAGAGAGAGAGAGAGCAGGCAATTTCTCTTCCGATTTCTGTTGGTCGCTCGGCGTATGCATGTCGGGAATGATTAACTTCGTACTCGAGGTGTGCGGTCCGGCAATTAGAGCGAGTGCGTCACGTCCTAACCTGCGTACTTTCCTTCGCGCACAATTTTCTTCACAGTGGAACACGCTTGTTGTCGATCGAGATCTGTCCTTTCCTCTGAATAGCGGACCTCTGCGATTCTCCGAATAGAGCGCCACATCTGTCTGTTTCCTTAAGAAACGAAGGTCGAAGAATATTCTTCCTGCAGAAAGGCGTATAACGAGATCATCGTTGTACCGTTTTTCGACCAACTGTATGCGAAAGCGGAAATATCGCGCAAGGAATCGTGACGATAGTCTACTACTAGATGCCGAAGAGAGCAGCTCATCCACTCGGGGGTAGTGGCACGAGGGCGGCGTATTCTGTGCAAGAAAGCCGACTCCCCGTCGCGAGAAGCTGCACATAACTCCGTGGACGACGTGGCGCGATAAATTTAACGAGGGGGCCTACTTTCCACGAGCAACCCTTCGCGAACGATAAGCCTCTATACACGCGTGTGCGCGTGTACGCGCGTGTACGCGCGTGTGTAAGTAGGAGGCGGTACGCATCCCACCGATCCGGCATTCCGTGTATTCGACCTTTTGCAAACGCACCCGGAGCGAGAGACCATCCTTAACCTCTTCGGCGACGCGTGGCTGATTTATAAGGACAAGAGGAGGCCCCTAACCCTTGGCTCTTCCTGCCGCGTACTCAACGGCAAGGACTGCGATGGCGAAAGCCAGCCGTACGCGTGTACACTCGGTGTCCAAAGTGTTCTTCCCGTAAATCCTGCTTTCCCTTCGAGGCAACGTTGCGTAATTCTGGAGGGTCGAGTGGTAAGGGTAGCGCACAGGTAACGCTGCTGGCTTTTGTTCAACCGACTCGCAACTGTTAAACGATGTTTCGGCATACCGAAGGTTATTAATCGCTGGTACTTGGCAGAACGTGGTTTACATGTACTTTGGGATTAGTAGACTATGGATGTTTGTGCGTTTATGGGAAATTTAACCCTTACTTAGCAAGGGTGGATCATTGTCGCGTTGAATGTCTTATTTTATAGCGATAAAGCGGAGAACGGGCTGGAAACGCCTTTGCTGTATCCTTAACGGAAACTGCTGCGCGTCCACGGAAGGACAGAGTTGCGCGTAATTCTGCAGTGAATATTTTTACAAGGCAGATCGGCTTGTTCGAGGAACACCGAGTACACGAAAGTTACACCCAGCTCTGTTATTCGTACACGATGTAGTAGTCTGCGCGATAAAACGTGGGTTGTAAAATCGCTCGAACATCCGGGTTTACATGTTCCAGGTGTCTGTCGAAACCTGAGAAGATCCGAAACCACAGAATAAAGTACGGCCTATCTGTGGTTCCGTCTTCTCGAGTTTTTGCACTCTTCTTTATTCTTACCTTTTTCCCTTGTTTCTGGCTGCTGATGTTTCTTCGGGACGCTTACACACGCCAGTCTTTCTTCTTTTTGTTCTTTAAATCTATCTCTTGGCGTCTCAAAAATTATCTCTTTTTGTTATCGAAATACTCGAACTTGCATGGTCTCCTTGTCAACTTATAAAATTTATTTTACCCGATTATCACGCTTCTCGTTATCGAGAAATTAATTAAGAGAATTTTTGAATACCAATTTTAAGTATCTTGCAACTTGTAAAATTCTACTCGCTTCGTAACAGTACCGTACAGTTCTCTTTTGGTGTCGTTGCACAGCTTCTCTTACATCGGCGAATCATTGTTCTTCCGTTGACCTTGACACGCTGGATATTTTTTACACCTGAAATGTTTCTTGTCGCAAATCGGGGATATTTCATGAGTAATCTTGCACGGCAGCGAAACCCATCTCGTGATTGTCCTTCGCAAGAGTCGCAGCACGGGGTAGAAAGTCACACCGCCGGCGGAAGATTGCGCTGGCAGCCGGTTTTTAATTTCTACGACGCTTTTACCAACCCCATGTTATGTATCAATCTGCGCTGTCGAGCCGATCGGACGAAACGCGACTCTCCAAGTGGCCGCCTCGCGCGTTTTTGTCGCAATTTATCGCGACGCGTTCCCCTGCTGGTCGCGACAAATGATTTTCATCGTTTGATGGATCGATCGCGATATTCCGGCCGCGAACATCTGCGTTCCGATAGAGAACATTCATTTTTACGCCTCGATCGCTCCTGCTCTTTTCCTCGTTCAACTTCCTTCCCTTTTAGGCAAGTTCGGAGAATCCATATAACTCGACGTCTTCGAACAGAGTCTCGCGCGTTCCAGGTTCTCTTCCCGACCGAAGAGCCGCGATACGTTGCGTTGGCTCCAAAGCCAAATTAATTTCGATTCTTCGATTAATGCACAGCGGGGGATATCGAAGCGAGCCGCCTCTCTTTTGTCGTCGAGCGAAATCCACCCTCTCTGGCGTTCACGCGGACCAGCGAACCGGCAATCGAGATAATAAAATCGAAAAAGAGCCGTGCTCGCCTCTAATTTTGATCGACTGCCGAATCGACTCCGATCGTCTGCTCGCCGAGTTCATAGAATTTTCACCCCTTGAAACGTTCCATGTAAAATCGCAGCGTTTAACGTTCCACGTAATATCGCTGCTTTCGCATTTTCCGTATAGGTTCTATATCCAAATATGTAATTCAATATTAATATTAATTCTTAAATATATATATCGTGGTAAATATCTCGGAATGTCCACGTCTGTTTCTACATCGTTTTCAGATTTTATCGATACGAAATCATGACGGTCGTGACTCGTTGCGGCGCTAATAAACTTTGAAAACGTTATATTTGCAACGCGCAGCGTTGTATTCGTAAACGTCTTCCGTGGCAAGCGTTCAAACACTTGCGTGAGCTATTACACGCAGCTTTCTTCGTTCCACGTGGCTGACTTGCACTCACCGTAGCTGTTTCGCCCGATTCGCGCACGTCAAGGTATCATAAAAGGTATCTGCGAACGTTCGAGTACGTTCGTGAGTCACTGTGAGTCAATAAGATGCATAAAATAGGGAAGCAATCTTTCAGATGGGCGGTACTTCCTTTCTTGGCTCCAGTGATCCTCGACGCGTACATATCTAGGGGACTGTTTCAATGACGACAGTCACACGCGCGGTTATCCTGGCTCGAATCGCGGAGGGTTCCCGACCAGGCTGTTGCCAGGAATTCCCTTCGCCTCCTCTTCGTCGCGTGTTTCGCGATCGTCCCGCGATACGCGAGCCCACCCTTTCGCGTGCATGAAAAATGCATTCCTTTATCTGGCGTTCACGTGTCGCATCGCTAGAAACGCTCGTAATTAATTCCAGCGACGCCTTTCGCTTTATACCGAGTGTTCTTCGAAAATTATAACGGATACACTTTATAAAATCGTCATTTCAATAACGAGAAAATTCATGTGCCGGTAACTGGCAGATTTGACTTTCAAATTTCGAACGCTTCTTCGCATTCATATTTTACAGGAAACAGTCATCTCGCGCAATCAAATGCGCGAGCAGCGCGCGACTCGAGAATATTTGAAAACGATTATTTGCAAAAAGATATTTCAAGTATTTTGAAAAGTTGTCGATTATAGAAAGTAATTGTAACATCTTTCTAATAAAGTAACCGAGGGACTCGTTTATCCATTTTGTTCTGTTCCATCGTTATCTTCCTTCGCTGTCGTTAACGCGCTACCATCGAGTCATTGTCATATTACGTAGAAAGATACGGTGCAGCACACGCGTGTTTCAAAGTTAGAAAAGCCATCTGGATATTCCGTTGCAACAAAGTTACAAGAGTAAATTCCAATTTTTCTTTTTCCAATCGCAATTAGGCGTAGTCTTTCGACGCGGGAATCGAGAGTAAGCCGCTTAGCTGCGGATTACGGGGGAAAATCTTGTAAAGCGTCGGAACGCCACCCTCTCCGGTCTGCGAATGACTACCTGGTTTCTTTCTTCCCGCTTTTAATTCACCTTTCTCTCCTTTGTTCCCTCGGCGTGGAATGCATTTGACGCGCGATAAACCTCGAAAAAGTCGCCTTCTTTAGCGAACCTCGGGGGTGGATTTTAATTTCCCCGTGCTCCGGCGGTTGGTCTCTTTGTCCTGTTGATTTATCGGACTTCCTCGAGGACCGAGTACATCGAGTCGCTACGTATCCCCGAATACACGCCCAAATTATACAGCAGAGAAACAGGAACAAATGGAATTGCTATCTGACTTTTCCTTCCAAGTAAACTGCGGACTTTTATACAAATCTAAAAAAAAAAAAAAAAAAGTAGAATCTTGGTGGATCAGTAGAGAGATTAGTAGAAAAATCGAATCGACAACGACGCATTCGAAACACGAAAAAGCGTAAAATCTAAAATTTGAACGAATCATCGAGCTTCGTAGGAAAACAGCACGCGTTCTAATACTCGGGAACCGGAGTGCTCGTCGATCGAACCGCCTCCTTCAAATTGAGTTTCATCGAACAACAAAGAACTCTCGTTCGCCCCGTTTAAAATTTCTCCGTGAATTGGGCGCATCTCGCGTTATCGCTCGGCAAGAGTAGTTTTTCCGGGTACCCTCGATAAAATTCCAGCAGCCAACGACACCGCGTTGTCTTTTCTATCGCTTGTCAGTAATATTAGGGATCGCAATTTCACTTCGTAGAAGTCCCGTCAGGCGTTGTTCGTCCGATATCTGTTCGTTCCCTCTTCTCTGTTCTCCCTATACTGCCGACGATGCTGCGTATTAGGGTGAAAAGAAATATAGGGGCGAAATTTTGTTGCGCTATTCATGACTTCCAATAGCGAAGAAAAGTTGCCCTCTCTATAGCGACGTTTGAGTTGACAAGATCGGTATCTGATCGACAAACTTCTAGTTAACTTTATTTCTTCGTTTTGGAAGAAACCTTCGCAGCACCTGGAAAACTCACTCGATAGGAATCGAATTTTGCGATAGTTAGTCTGGACGGATGGGGTCGATTTTTGGAAAATTCGACGTAGCAAACATTTGTTCGCGATTGGAAAACGAAAATCGTATAATTTTGATTTTTTCGCTCTACCCTGCTGTCCATCTGCGTTCGAATACGCTAAGGGAATGAAATACGGAGGGTGGAAGTTGGCAAGCAGGAAGAGAAGAAGTTGCTTGGAAGAGGAGCGGCATCGATTATTTTCACGCGAGGAGGAGCACCGTAAAGAGGGTTTCTTTGTTCGATTCGTCGCCGTTGAGCAGACAGTGGGTCACTTGCATCAAAGCACGTCGTCTGGATTCCCCAGGCGAGTAGGGGAACGTCATAGGGACAGGAGAGCTTCCCTTACCTTCGTTCTAAAGGAACGTCTTATTGTTTGCGTTCGAGAGGGGCCAAATATCTGGCATAATACGGTATTAATTAATACTTTGGTCTATACGATCCAGGGAACTTGGCTGCCTTTGTTCGAACGAAATATAGTTGAACTTTTAGGGGTGCGTATAAAGCGCGTTCCAACCGATAGGTATTGTCTGTAGAGAATAATCCGCGTACGATGCCTGTCGATAGTCTTTAATCTTTAATCTAGTCTAGCATTCGTTCGATCGTACTTTCGAGATACCCAATCGATCAATTAATATCGGACGTGGTATCAGACCGCGTGGAAACGGTAACGATCGCGCACGATTATCTGCCAGTCTGCATGTATAGCTTAAAAACGACAGTTCGTTCGACGACGTCGGTTCGAACGAATCGAAAAATTCACATTCTCGATACACGCTGGACCAGGTTGGCCCGCAAATCGCTCGTGACCAGATACACGCGACAGCTGGTCGCCGATTGAAAAGCCGAAGCTACAATCTGTCGTCTAGAAAGCGAAGGCGGGTCTCCAGTGAGTCGTGAACGGGCGCGTTAAGCTCTGTCGGAAGGGGAGGGACGTCTTTAGCCTCTGGTCGTAGAGAATCGGCATCGATTATTTTCGCGCGCGAACGAACACGACAGGGAGTGAAAAGAGCTTTCTTCCTTTGGAGCTCGACAGTAGGTCAGTCAGACTGATACACCCAGATCGTCGAGGATTCTCCCTCCGACGAGAGAAAAACGACAAAGTTTTCGAGGGGGGCGACAGAAAGAAGCAAAGAAGGGGGATAGAAGAGCAGTAAAAACGAGAGAAGTCGCTTATCGCGTGCTCGCTTCGACTCTTCCTGCTGCTTCTTCCAGCCGAGGAGACACGCGCCAGCGATGCCGCGTGTTCGCGTGCTTCGTCGCGGCGCTCGTAAATCCCTCGAACGAAGCTGGTCGCTCGGAGACTCTCGCGGACCCTTGGCACACGCGTTCACTGTTGGCGCAACGACCCACCCACTCGTTCGTTTCTGTATTTACGAGGATGCGAGCGGAGAATTGCCGGCGGGATGAAGTTCTCGAGACAGAGCGAGACTTTGGCCGACGAAAGGCTGCGAGAGAGGGCAAGCTTCCCTTTCTTTGTACCGTACTGTGTAGCGTTTTGTAGCTGTACGAAACGTTTGCGAGTTACTCGGGGCTGTCTTTGCGTCGTCACAAAGAAGAATTATCGACTGGTGTCGCGTGAAAGTTTGACGACTGTTGGTGCTTCAGCGGGTCGCTCTCGAGATCTGTGAAGAAACTTCCGCGATGGAAGAGGTGTTGTAGTGTTCGCGAGGATCGTTTGGAAGATGAAATTGAGAAACGTCGAATCTCGCGGCAGTTCGATTCTCGCGATACTTTGACAGATTGTTGATTAATCCCGACAAACGTATTTGACGCATGCTGTTCGCGCGCGACGATCCGCAACGCGATATCCATTTGTGAAAGTTTTGCGTGAAGGAAACGCAACAAATGGCTTGTTCGACGAACCAAACGTATTACGACTGGCAAAATAAATCGACGAACCATTATGAAAGAGGATTAGGGTCGAGGAATCCTCGAAAATCCCATAGACCTCTATAGGTTGTGCCAGTGAACCGATAAACGTAAGGTTTTCTGGCTAGCAGTTTTGCTCCAGCGAGCTTGTATGCTTCGCCCATTCTACATTCCCGTCCATTGAACGTTCTAGTTTCGTAGCAAGAGGTTAAACCCGAACGATTTACAGTACAAAGCACACGTGGCGATGCTGGAAAGAGTCGGACAGGAAACGAAAGATTAAGATGGTCGATCTGCTTTTCCTTCCACGCGCCCTTCGGCGGTTATAGTTGCATTCTCGCTGGAGGGACAAAAGCGGAAGCAAACCGAGGCCGATCGTAACGAATTTTATGCTCGTCTATATAACCGAGCTTTATCGTCGCGCGACCTATGGCCGCTCGACTGCGCCGTTAAGGTCTAAATAAGAACGTCCTTGCAGGAGAGTCTTGACAAATCCCTGGGTAGTACGTTTTACTTTCCATCGTTTCTCTCCGGATCTCCTTCCTCCCTTTCCCTTTTACGCTCGTCCCTTTCCGCTTCGTTTCTTCTACGTTTCGAAATTGCCTCGGTCGATCCACGGGCGTAAAAAAGCCGCTTTCGGTGTTTTCAATAACGTGCTCCGTCACCATCTTCCACGGCGAAATGAAAAAAGGGCTGAACTTCGTTCCGGCACACGCAAAATATCTCATCTTTCTTATGACGTACAGCGACAGACAAAGCGTTATACAAATACCGCAACTACTGCGGTATGACTGTATATCGTACGCAGCTACTTATTTAGTCAGGCAGCACGAAGCTCGTTCGTATTGGGAGAAAATGGACGAGAAATTCGATGGGTGTGAAAATGAAGTTGAACGAAACAGGAATTTTATCCAGACGCGTACGCATTGTCGTAGAAAATGTACGGCGTGTCGCGAACATCGAAAGCTTCGGATCGTTTTTCTCTTCCCGAGCTGTCCTCCGGATTAGGACCGAGTTCTCTTACGATCTGCGATACTTTCAGCATCGCGGAACGTCTTCGGAGGAAGAAGATTAGAGGACCACGAAGGGAATACCATATTTATCGAACGCTGTTCTCGCTTTATTGCGTTGTAAAATTTACAGAAAAGCTCGCAAGCCTTCTGGGTCGTTTACGAGTTCGTCGACCTTCTTTCTAGCCGCTCGTTTCTCCTCGGCTTTATTATTTTGGGTCGCGCGCTCGCGCGTGTGCCTCCGGCTGATTTTTATATTTATTTGTACCGACCGGTATTATTGAATTCCGATAATCTGCTACGCCGGCATCGTAATCCTCCCCCGGTGACGGTCCACCCCACGGACGATACGCCGCGATTTATGCCTCCTCCACGCCTCTCGTCTCGCTCTTCCTCCGCTCTTTTTTTTTTTCACTTTCTTTTCACCCTTAGCCTTTTAGCTGCGGCGACAAAATTATCCGCAGGGGCGGCGACCTTCGACTTTGCTCTTCCGGAATAGTCGCCGACCTCCAATTTGGGGGTGAGAAATCGCTTCCAATCGTCAGCTTTTTCCACTCGTGTCGGCCGTTTATTTAACGATACCCCCGAAGCAGTTGCTCTCTCTCTTTCTTCCGTCTTTCTTCTATCTTTCTTCTTCTTCTGCTTGTCGGCTGTCGAATTAGATAGGCCACTCAACGCTTTGCAGTATTTTTCTGTATTCTGGTAAAGTCGAAACTCGATAACAACGCTTATTTAATTACCGAGGTGTTGTACACACATGTTTATATATATATATATATATATATATATATATATATATATATATATAGAGAGAGAGAGAGAGAGAGAGAGAGTAAATCGATGATTAATCCGTGTTTCTACTCTTTGCCTCGTAACACTGTTGTGACATTGATATTTCACGTTCTCGTCATTTTGCCAAACACTCCGAATATTTGACTTCAAATCAGATAGCGTAGCGATCACGTCGACGAGCGTACGGAAGATGAAAACACGCATAATACGATCGTAAAAGATGTTTACCTAGTTGGGACACTTTCACGAGGCATATCCAGCGTTTTCTCTCGTGTTGCTGCGGAGAACTCGACAGAGATTACGACTAAACACGTCGCGCACTCTTACCTTTACTGCAATTTCAGTCCTCTGCGAGGAACCATCCCTTTTTCTTCGCAATCATAGAATGCTGAGGCGGCTCGATTAAAATCCGGTTCAGGGACATTAATTACGTATCTCAGGAAATTGTCTCTCGGCAAACAACCGAACGTTTCCCGGCGGAGAGCAGTAAAAAAGAATCGCGCCGACGAAGGCACAATACCTCTTTTACCATTCTCTCTCTCTTCCTCTCTCTCTCTCTCTCTTGGTTCTCGAGCCTCTAATCGAACTCGTAAAAAGTTGAAGCACTTCTCTGGCAGATCGACCCACGCGCCATCGGTTTCCAGTTGCAGCTGGAAAAGTTACCAGGCCAATTTATTTATTCGACCCGCTCTCTTTTTCTATGGTTCTCCATGGTCAGCTGAATGGATGGACGGACGGATGGATGAATGTGCGGCGTTAGTGTGACCCGTTCTCTTCAGCCTGGATGGTTAGGGTAGACAAGGAGAATCTTCCTTCTTCTGCTTGTCGAGCGGCACAAAGTTGGTGAACGATCGAGCCTCTTTTTCAGCTGCTTCTTCGCGATTCGTTAGGTTATTTCTGCTCGCTCTCTTTGTTCTAGAATGGATATTCCACTTTCTTCGACGATCTTTCTTCGACAGTCTGCTCGAAATAACATATTAGTTCGTTGGACACACTGCTGTCGACAACTTCTTCGACGTGTATTTTGAGGGACATGAAATATACTAATTTTCCGAAGGAATTCCGAAGCACCTCGAAAAGGATCTCGATCTTAACTCGTAGGTTCTGTTTATAAGTATATTTTCCTGTATAATTATAATTACAATAGCGTAATTATAAATATATAACAAGTAATATAATGATATTGTAATAATCGCATCATATGTGATTTCGGAGTAAAATTGTGACTGGAATAAGAGCTAACGATATTACGAACGCGTCGTTAAGCGTCAATAACGTACCGATAGTCGATAACGCTTTCTCTTGCTTCGATCGTATCGGTAGACGATTGTCTCGAATCGATGGAGCAAAGTTCAAAGCCTTTATCCTTCGAAGCAATTCAGTTGGCTCGAAAGACGATAAAAGACGCATAGAACACGCGAGGTTCGCGAGCGTGCAAATAGATTTTTAATCGGGGGCTGATCGTGAGGGCGGCGGCGCGAAGCTAAGCTCTACTTTGCAGGAATTTCTAAGGAGCTATAATGGGGGCTCGTGGGAATCAAGTTTTCGGAGATAAGGATCACGGGAGTATAATAAGGGATCGGACGAAGGACGTGGTGATCCTAACCATCCTTCGTCGGGTTAGCTTCTACGGGTATCGAGTAGAGGATCTAAAGGATCTAATAGCGAACTTCGTAGACGGGATTCTTCGAGCTATCTGGTTCGATCTCAATTTGGGAATAATCTAGGAATAGAAGAGACCGGCGCGGGCTTATCTCCCCGATAATTTCCAGTCGTTTCATCCGTGTACCTTGAAATATTAAGCACTTTAATAGTTTTCGAATATGCGCGTGTCTGAGGAATTTAATTAAACGCGAACTTTTCTTCGCCACACACATGTATCGTAATTGAATAATTTGTATTGTAACGTTAGATTGTTTCAGGAATGTAATGATCGTTTATTCGTCGGTGAAAATGCAACTTACAAATTATTTAGCTTACGCGATAGATGTAAGAAGAAAGTTAAAGATAGCGTCATTTTAAACAACGACTATTTATCTGAATGCAAAGAATATCGAAGAAGGAATTTCTAAATTCGAGATGAAACTCTCGACACATTCGAAGCATGTTAAACAAGATATTTTTCGAAGCGCGAGCTATATTTATCACATGAATACTCGTCAAAAGCATTATCCTGTCACAGACAGAAAATCCTCTTTCTATCTCGACCTTAACTTCTCTGCCCACTAACCTTCTCGTTTATTCAGTCACCGGTGCGCTACACCTTACCAGTCCCTTTCTTCTCATTTCCTGTCTGCGTAGACCACGCTTCTTTTTCTCTTTCTCCTCCTCCTCCTCCTCCTTTCGTCATTAAGGACGTGACAGTTTGCTCGTTCTTAACTCATCCTTTTCTTATCGAACACCTCTCTTCCGTTCAAAACGACCCTTACCGTATTTTCGCCTATATCCCACCCTCTTCGCTTCTCTCTCTCTCTCTCTCTCTCTCTCTCTCTCTCTCTCTGTCTGTCTGTCTGCCAATCACCTTTGCAGTCTTCTAGATCGTAACTCCGTTTTAGCTGGAATGCAAACGAATATTTGCTCTTTGTTTCGCTATTCGAACGTTATCGCAGCGTTCGCACGACCCGCGAAATGGGTGATTCCGCGTTTAAATTATCGATCGCCGACGATGTGGTTGTCGAGCGAACTGTGAACGAGATTGCGCACGAAAACGCTTTTTATTTGGTTGATCGAGAGAGCCTTCGCGTTTTATGCCTTCATCCCCCTTCTTTTCCTTTACGACAAACGGATTTAATCGACTGTACACCCTACTTTATGGTACTTCTTTCGAGTATGTCGTCGAAACTCGCTCACGATTTATTTTTCTCTTGTTACAGATGGAAGACGAGGGCAATCATGGCAACGATGATACCAGATGCTTCATCTTGTCGACGCTGGCCGCGCTACAGTGGTCCAGAGTTTCCTGCGTCCTTTGCCGAGCACCCATGCTCGTCTTCGACAGGTATCCTTTGGTGGATGGAACTTTCTTCTTGTCACCCAGACAGCACTCGTCCGCCTGTGCGGAGGTAATTCGAAGTTTCAATCACCGTTCGTGTAGTTCTTGCACGATTTCGAATCTCCAGTCGCATCGAATTGTCTTATCTCGATAAATCAAAGTACTTTGAACCTTAAAAAAAAAAAAAAAAAAAATGTTTAACGTCTAATCGAAACGAGAAACAATTCCTTCATACTTCGCGTATCTTGCGTATTTTTCATATTCTACGGTTAGCTAGAATGAAACTACGAGCATGACGTTCGACGACGATTCCGAATCGATACCGTGTTGATTGCTGTTTCAGGTTAAGGTGGAAGGACGCACGCAATTTTTGTCCGCGGTGTGTATGAGCTGTCTGGAAGGCAGCGGTGGCCAACCCGTACGTTGTCGTTGCTGTACTCAGCCGTGGGACGGATCTAGCTTAGTCCTTGGAACAATGTACAGCTACGATATTTTCGCTGCCATGCCTTGTTGCACCGAGCGACTCAAGGTAAGTTCTTCGTTGCGCGTCTTTGTTATTTAAGAACACAAAGTGGAAAAGATAAGCAGAAGACGACTTGCGTGTTTCGCGTGTATCGACTACGGTCGACGCTGACTATCGAAGAAGCGAAAATATGAATTATTTTATCTCTAGCTGTCGTCGAATGCTGCGATGTATCTTCTTACGAGTGGCGGATATTCGATTGTCCAATGAACAAGCACTCGGCAGACCATCGTGTTAAATATCGTATCTGTAAATATGTTATCCGACTCTCGAGTTTGTCTGACCGGTACTCGATCTGCCAGTGAACAGGTACTCGACCGACAAACACTTGGACGCACAAAAGTATTCACGATCTTTTAAGATAGGTACTCGGATATATCTACGCAAGTTAACGTTGGAAAAATACCAATGTCTGTTACAGTGCAACAGCTGCCAGAAGCCTCTGATCTATCCGCACCAGCGGCTCAATTTCTACTCGGACTACAGCCGCGTATTCGCGTGTCCGCATTGCCGAGCCGTGGACGCCCACTTCGTAAAACCGCTCTCAGTCTGCTTCACCCGCGAGCAGTTTCAGCTTTATAGCCAGTGGCCGTAACCATTAGGGAACTTAGCTAACCGGCGTCGAAGCATCGCGACTGACCCGTGTCCCCTCTTCTTCGATCCACTGATCTCCCTGCTCCGGGCGACCTTGCTCTAGATCCCCATCCCCCACGCTCGTCAGATCGTTTTGATTCTTTCCTGTAAACGACGATTATCATCCACCCGAAGAAGATAACGACGACGAAGAAGAAAAAAAGAAGATGGAGAAGAAGACGAAAAATGTGAGAAGAAAGCGGCAAGAGCGTGAAATATCTCAGGCTCGGCACACTTCGCTTTCTACGCTCTTTTGTTCATTTTTCTCGGCAAGAACGAGTTTTGTTTTCCGTTTTTACAAGAAACGATCGATTTTTAGTTTTCCATTCGAGCGTTCCGGTTTTCCGGAACGTTGCCGATCTGTTTGCAGTTATCGACCGAGCGAATCAAGAAAAAGATTTCTCTTATGTTACGTACGAGCGTGTCAGATCTTGCCGAAACGTCGATTAACCTGAGATCGAGAGTATAAAGCGCAAGTGTAAAGCTCATTACCGGCGAGTTCCCGTAGCAGCGATAACGTTTAAGGTTTTTTTCTTTCTCAATGTCGATATAGTAGGGTTTATCTATGTTAATTGAATGCGAGGGACGAGGGAATCCGTGTACTTGGGCCGCAACGACGAGTTCGTCCCATCGATCGACATGGGAACCAACGCATCTCGACGGCGTATCGATCGATTCGGCGGAGCTTCGACTCTTGGCGAGAATTCGAGCCAAGGATTATCGTCAGTATTATTGGTAAGATTAAACAGCAAATCCCAGAACTGGAATACGTCTCTGGTGGAATTGATCTTTAAGTTAGCAAAAGTTTGCGTAGGAATCCACGTTTGGTCAAACGCGCGTGAATTTCCTTCATTTTCCTTTTCTTTCTTTCGCGTCTTTACGCGTCTTTACGCGCCTGTACATGGTTCTTCGTGTTCTATCGGCAGGGGCGCGGTTAGTCGAATTTAAACGCGAGTCAAATTTGTAGCGACTAGAATAGGCGCGCGTATAAAAGAAATTGGCCGTTCGAGGAAATCTTGTTAGCTTTAGGCAAGTCGAACAATTAGGTTTAAAAGGACCGAACGAGATCGATACGTCGTCGATTATCAGTCAGTTGCCGCCGCGTCTCGTATCGAGCATTTTTTTTTTTTTTTAGAACAATCGTCCCTCGCGTCCCATAGTTGAATTGCGTTAACTGGAGGGATAGAAGAAAAGAAAAGAAAAAAAAAAAGAAACAAAAATTACGAATTGCAGATAAGTATAGATCGAGATACGCAAAACGCTAAAAAGAAAAAGAAAAAAAAAATGGTCTAACTTCCCTGTATATTACGTAGGTATGTATAAGAAACAAACATTAAAAAAAAAGAAAAAAAATAAGAAAAAAAGAAAAAAGAAGAAAATGGTCACTTCGAAACGAAAGGGGGGAAGAGATAATGAACTATCGTTTGTTACTTAGATAATCGAGAACGTTGTTTTTTTTACATTTTATTAGTTTATACGTTTATGGCGGCCATGTTGATTTTGTTTAAGGATCTACGACTCATTCGATGGGTTTTCACGTTGAACGGCCGGGCGCCCAGCCATCTTCCGCCCTGCAGACCATTCTCTCCCTAAATTTCGATCCTTTAACTTCATCCTTATATATTTCGCTCCCTTTTTCGATAACTCGAAACGTACGACTGGTTTACCACAGATGAAAACAGAGCCTCGTTTACTCTCCTCGATCCCTAATACTTTTCCCTCCCTCTTCCGTTTCAATTTCACAGCGTTGGAAATACTCCCGAAGGGTGGTCGAAAGCCATGGGCGCCCGAAGTAGCCAGTGTAAATACGTAATTAAGTGGGAGAGAACGAGAGGCAGAGAGAGAGAAAAAAAAAAAGAGAAGAACGAACCGCGTACAGGTTCTGTTCGCGAAAGCCTGTGTGAAAGAATGGTACGGAACGAAAGCGAGAAAGAACGAGAAGTGTCTGTAAGAGAGGGAGAGAGTAGGAGAATGGATGACAGCGTGAAAGAAGGGAGCGAAGGAAAAAGAAAAAAGGAAAAAAAAAAAGAAATAAAATCTTCGTTTTTCTGGCGATGCTGGTCGTTGCTGTCCATCAATAGCGGCCGTCCCACAAACAGAAGACCGCCCACCGTTTTCCCAAGGTAGTATAGTCGATCGTGTACCTTCTTTACGTTATTTCGATTTCAAAGTATACTTAATCCATTCGTACGCCGGGAAGTATATTTAGCAGATTTCTATATTGTCCCGTAGAAGTTTTTAGCGAGGACCCCGTGAATCCCGTTGCCTGTGACGCCTTTCACGAACCATATTCTCGTCTTCGTTGCTCGATCTCGCCACGACATTCTTTTCTCTTCGTCTGATAGCGCGAGAATATACACGAAGGAGGAGAAAAAAGAAGAAGAAGGTTGTTTCGTCTTTTACGTGCTTTTCTTTCACTTTTCTTCGTTCGTTCGAGAAATGTTCGAGGCTGTTACGGTGGCGGGCTTCATTTAACCGAGCACACACTATACGACGATTTAATCTATGAGAATATCTCAGCGAGCGAGAGTAAGACGTGGGATTAGAGCGAACGAACCAGAAGGGGGAGAAAGAGGTGCACAAATTGCTGAAAACGTTTTCTGTGTACGAGTGGAAGGGGCGAGAAAGAACGAGAGACATAGAGGGATTAAAGAGGGAAAAAGTAAAAAAAAAAAAAAGAAAAAAAAAGAGAAGAATGGAATAAGAATATTTGTACAAGAGAACGCGCTAGTTCTCCGAATGCACACGTGTATTCGGGGATGAAAAGAAGTACATTATGTCCGCGTGGAACACTTCCTTTTTGGGTAGCCGTATACGACGAGCTGAAGAGTGCGTTATCATCACAGTCATCCGATTTTGCCACGCGACGAAACCGCGTTTCTCGTTCAGTTTTCTTCGTTTCCTTTTTATCGTTCGCTTTTGTCGTGTCGCGAGCAAGCCTCTTTGCGTCCAAACAGTCGAGAGACACGGACAAACACACACAGACGGGAACGAAGAGAGCGGAAGATGAAGTTGTTGGAGGATCGTCTCTCGTTACGTTTTTCTCAGAGTGCCAAATAGCGGGAAGAAAGATTGTGTGAGAATGGAAGGGAAACAGGAAAACAAGCAACTGCGAGTCTGTGAATCTTTTCCATAGATGTTTTTCGGTTGTTCGAAACCCGATTTTCTTAGCTTCCTCGCTTTTCATCTGGTTATCAAGGGTACACTTTCATTTATAAGTCGCAGGATATTTGCTAATTTCAAACAACTCTAACGAAGTAAATTCGGAACAAGATCTTCAAAAAACAAAAAAATGGTATAATTTAGCTTTTCGTGTAAAACACGTGGATTACAGACATCGATAGGTATCGACTTCGTTTTGTAATTGAGGAATTTCTTTGAGAAACCAGCCACAGGATAAAGCGGCCAATTAAATTGGAAGCTTTAGATTCAATTTTTTAAACGTTTGAAGAATTTCTTTTCCGTATTCTCGAAACGAATAAGAATTTCGTAATTCGATAATTCCATTAGAATATACTCCGAATGATTTCAAATCTTAATAAATCCTTGAACCAAGCACTTATCGACAAGTAAGAACAAATTTCAGATAGCAAGTTCCAGCATCTTTATACATTCGTGTGTAAAAACAACATAGTTTTCGCGAATCTTTTGTCTGAAAGTTGTTCGATTACACGATTCATCCATCGCTTACTCTACGATGTATCGAATATTCCGTGACTTATAAGCACCGATATACGCAAGTATGATGGTAAAAGCTACATCGAAGCATAGCCCAAACCTACATAGAAGTTTCGTGCTCGATTTTAGGAATTAGAAATAATCTGCAAGCTGTGGTGGTTGATATATTCGTTCTTATTACTTCTTTGTTCATACCCAGTGATTCTAGACGTATAACTAAATAACAGAATGCTAGACGTGTGTGCGATTCGTTCCTCGTTTCGGTTCAAACGCGAGAAGCTCGCGTCATGCTCGCGTGTGCGATGATCCTGCGCGCACACGTTCCAGGAACTTTCTGTTCCTGCGTGTTTTCCGCGCGCAAGTTTCCAGCGTGGAAAGCGCGAAACGAAAGAAACAAGAAACTTCTCTTCGCGCCACGAAGCGCGCGAGCGCGCCTACTTTTTGTACTCCCTACCGTTTTCAATTTTCGCTACGTGGTTCGCGTCGTTGAACACCATAGGTGCCCTGCGATACGTATATCGGGAGATTCATCGGCTCACTTTTAGTTCCTATCGCGACTCGATCGACGCAGGAACGAAGGAAACAGTGGCGGAATTCCTCTTCGCGAGAAGCCGATCGCAACGCGCGTGTCCCTTCGATCGATCATCGTCTGCGAGATTTCATCGAGATCGCAAGATTAACCGAGTTCTCTTACTGCTTGGTTCGCGATGAATTTTGACAAACGCCAAACTGAGAATCATAGTAGCGTAGGTCGGCATTCCACGTTGTGCTTCTCTTTCTTTTTACGAAACGAATGAAAAGTTCCATGGTAATTCGATTATTTTACGGGGTAATACACTCAGTACCTATGTATGGGTATGAAAAAGCAAAACGGTAAATAGTACTGTTTAAGTATATTTAACGTAATTTAATTATTAAAGCAATTAATTCGTTCGAGATTTTACATCTTCACCAGGATGTAGTTTCGTGACTCGAGATACATGTAACGAAGTTTTTACAACGATAAACACGGAACGTTATTTCGTGAAAACTAGCAAATGGAACGATACACCATTATGATTCTCAACCTTAGATACGAAGATCATAGGCGAAGAACGTAATTAAAGTAAAGTAACCTCGATATTCAGCAAACTGAGTAACTCGCTATCTAACGATAAAGTAGTCGGCGCAACTAATTGGCTTCGATACGTTATCGTACGGGACTAATTTAAAAGAAACGAGTTCTACCGTTTTTATACGAATCGTACAAATTATCGGAACAAACGCTACGAACTCACGTTCCAACGAACGTGACTCGATTCACGTTTACTTTCAATGTCGCAATTCGCGATTTACCTCGTTCGACTACACGCGATCTCTGAAAGAAAGCGGACATCGGTCGATCGTGGAAAGGAACCGCGACGTTCGAGGCACCTGATTCGATTTGTAAAAAAAGATTAGTCAGTTTCGACGCGTCGACGTACCCATAACTAGAGTCTTTAAGGGAAGAAACTGCATGGAAGAATCGTAGCAAGGAAGTGGGAGAAAATATTCTGCGGCTCGCAACAGCAGAGAAAACGATAAAGGGAGGAAAGGGGGGACGGTAGTAAGAGCGCGATTAGTTTCTGTACGGTGCGTCGGCGCATAATGACGCACTCGCTCTGTAGTTGCTTAAGGCTAAACGTTAAAGCTAGGCTAAACCTTTTTTTAATTCTCCGAGTAAAAGTCGCTGTAACGATTTTCTACTTTCGCATGATGCTCGGTGACGGTCGCCGACGAACGGAGGGCGGTTTCAGGTAGGGAGGAAACGACGCACGATCGCGACGATCGCCTTCTCCTCGACGACGAAACTACACGCAATTTTTCTCCCGTTGACGAATCTACCTCGATCCACGCGACCCCGGGAGCAGAGAATTCTTTGGTCGTGCCGGGAACACTTGTTTCTTTCTCGCGGCTAGCCGATGCAATAATTGCCGAAAGATCGAGGAAAGAAAATCCGGTTGCCTCCCGACGAAGCGTTTCACGTCCGCGACGATTCGAATCTTCCCCCGCGATCCGTTCGTACAGCGACGCGTCCATCGAGCGAACGATTTTCTATGTCGGTGTTTTTTATAGAAAGAGTACGACGTGTATGAAACGGAGAAACGTGTCCACGAACGCGGTCAAGCCTCTTCGAAACGAGAAACCAGCCACAAAGGTGTTTCGAAGTGTCGAAAGAGAAGACGCGTTTTTCCCTCGTGTTCACCGCTTTCTCCGAATCTTGTCGGTTGTCGTAATCGTGTCCGTGGATTCTTCTAATGATAATTAATCGAATAGCACATCTATATGGCACGTTGAGGGGATGGGATTAAGGGTTGTATGTGGTTGGGGAATTATACACAACAAAGGGGGAGGGGGGGGGCTAAAAACGAAGCAAACGCGAGAAAAAAAATTCTTTTTTGAGAAGGTCTCGAGGATGGAAATTAAAGGAGAGAGGTTATGAATGGTTGAACTATGAATAGAGTTTAGCATATAGTCATTATGAAGGGTAAGAGGCGATGTAACGAAGGAGGAGAGGTTTTGAAATCATCGATAAATATGTAAGTTTATTGGAAAACGACGGTTTTCAGATTCTAGTTAAGAGAACTTTCTTCGTTTTGCCCGTCGGCTGGCCAGCCGGCCGACGCCCAAAGAGATATCCTTGAATTTCGTTGAATATTTTAGAGACTCGGCTCTAACTCGGTTATCGCTCGACGCTCGACGCCGCGAATTCTTCCTCTCGATCGTTTCGAAAAGCGGGATTAAGAAGATCGTTTTGTATCGTACGTACTCGAGTCCATCGAGTCGTCTTTTATCGTCTTCTATCGATCAGAGAAACCGAAGAAAACGAATTTTCCGCGAGAAGGGGAAAAAGAAAAGAAATTAAGAGAAACGCGAAAGAAACGAAAGGCGAAGGGAAATCGTATTGTCGAGCGATCGAGAATCGTTCTAGTGATAGGCTACTGTGTCGTATTTGTGGATGCTCGACGGAGGAATAGAAGAAAGAATGATGGTGAGAAAGAAACGAGAAGAAAAAAGAATTTTATCCTGCAATTTATATATCGGTTGTTCTTCGAGGCGTTCTTTTTCACGCGGACATTCACGCGATTTAAAATAATCTAATAAGAAGATGAAGTATATATATATATATATATATATATATGAAAATAAATATGATATATTATATATGAATTCTACGTTTAAGGATCGGTTTTTTGTCTCTTAGTGTGTAAGATTCTCTTTACAGCTGTGCTAGACAACTATAGGTATACATAAACGACGATATATTATATATACATAAACGACATTACACTACGGTAACAGAATTCATGCATATTAAATGTATAAAGATACAAAATGAATCCGGTACGAGGTCTGCGTGCGGGAATCGCTCGTACGAGGCTCGTACGGCTCTCCTTAGGAATATAAAGAACAAAAAAACACGTCTTGTATATCTATTTAGTGATTAAACTACGTACAACGTTTCATATGGAAACGAGAGGTGGACGCGTGGAACGATCGGGTGGCGATTTACCAAATACGTACGATGATCCTTCGTTTTTCTCTTCCTTTTCTTTCTTTTTTCTTCTTTTTTTTTTTTTNTAAAACACGAAATAATGAACTAAGAAGTAGATGAAAGAAACGAAAACAATCGAAAGTTCTGAGAAAGATGCAACGTCGCGATATTTAATCGAAATTCAAGAGAATCACAAACGGGAACAGCGTGCGTGTCTGATAGGAGAAAATCGCCACACGATCTTTCACTGTAGTCGGTTTTTTTACGTCTGTGACATACACACACCCACCCACTAACACATACACGCACACACATGCATACATAGGTATACCGATACACCGGAACGAATACGCCTAATATTCAAGGACAGCAGATATACTAACGCATAAGTACACGTACATACACGTTTATAGAAATGTACACAGGTGATGTTCTTTCAGTAGTCGCAATTATAAATCGCCGAGCCGCGTGGATCGTGATCAGAAACGCGTTCGAGCTTTTCTTACAGCGCCTCCTCGTTAACGTTTCATCGAGCACACCGGCTCGCTCGTTAGTCCATTTTTAATTTCATTCCCCTTTCTGCCGACGCGACGTCGAGAGTTCTTCCGTGCGACCACCTCTTTTTCTTTTTTTCCTTTACTGATCCGTCGAGATATTTTCGATTTCTTGAAATCTCCACGTTTCACACTGCTGTTCTTCGTTTAAACGGGCAACCAATTAATATCAACAGTTTCGTTGCAACTGTTAGTCGCCCGATTGAGTGGTCCTCGCGAAAGTCCTTTTGATTTTTTAATTTTGTTTCTTTCTTTACGATCGATGGATACGAGTTGCTTTTAAGTTAGGAAGAAATATTTTGGAAAGTCGTACGGAAGATAGGGTGCAGAAGGGGGTGCACGCGAAATGGTGATACTTTTTTGTGATCGATACAAGAAATCGACGCCAACCGGCGTCGAATCGCGGTTAAATAGAACGCTCGATTTATTCTACCGAACGATTGGAACGACACAACTTTGAACACTTGTTTCCAATCGTTTAAAGATCGTAGCCGTATCGCTTTAGTTTTTTTCTCAGCAGATTTCATTTAATTCTCGCTTCTGCATAGAATAATACGTAAGTCTACAACGAGATGTACTACTCCTTTGATTTATTCCTCGACTCGTCGTACGACGACGTCCGTTACCCCGGCGTCGATGATCGCTCGTAGTCGAGTAGGATTTATCGCTATCGCATCGTAGGTTTCTTAGAGATATTTTTAATTAGTTCGCAATCACAGCGACCAACGACGCGGCAGCTGCCGCGCGAATTTCAAACTCGTTTAGCATCTCGAATCTGTACCGTGATTGATTTTTCTTTTGTTTGCCGCTCCGTTCGCGAACGACAGATCGATGAGTCCATCGTGCAGAGAATAACACGATTCTCCTTGCTATCTTATTTTTCTCTTTGATTTTCGTTTGGCGATCCTGTTGTCCATTGAGCCGAACGCGCCACGGCTGCATCGTGATCGTTCGAGATTTAGGTAGCATTTAACGCGTTTCTAAATTAGGTTCCATCGACTATGAACATTCGTCTGGCGTCTAGTTTTAGTCGCGAGAGTCGCGGGTACGTCTCTGAGGGTTTTTCTTCGAAATTGATCGAAGTAAGGCGGGGCGAGATTCATGGAAAACTACGGATACCTTAATTACCTCAAGTTATTAATTAAATTATTAGAACGCGCGTTGTGTATCGTCCATCGGGTTGTACAAGATGTTGGTCAAAGTTTGATCGACGTGCCCGCGGAGTCGAGCGTTTTTCTCGTTTTCCAGCCCGGTTATTTTCAGGCGCAGAGACGTGGAAAGAGCGAGGGTATGAATGGGAGCAGAACGAACGAGAGCGAAAGACGTTAGAGCGATTCGATGCACGACGAGAATGCAGTGTGAGAGAGAGGATTGAACGTTAAATGGAGAGATAAAAGGAATAATAAGAGGTGAAAAGAGGAGAAGAAAAAAAAAAGAAGCATTTAACCGAATCGCGCCACTTGTCTATCGACAGAACGCGACCTTATCGAAAGACGTACAAAGCGAGAAAGATGAAGAGGAAGAGAAGATAATATTAACACGAACGTGGAACCGGAAGGGCGTCGTTCCAAGATCCGGGCAAACCGAATCGAGACGAGAAAGACAAGGAAGGAAGACGCGATTGGTTATACATAATCCTCCCCCTGTGGAAAAAATCCTTTCGGTTTCGCGTGTGTCGAGCCCCGATTAAGTTTGACAGATTATAAATCTCACTCCCTCCCTTTTTGCAAACGCTGATTCAGAGGCCACTGTTTTTTCCACGCCCTACACGATGACGAAAGAGAAAACGATGAGCGAGAATGAAAGGAAGAGAGAGAGAGAGAGAGAGAGAGAGAGAGAGAGCGCATTAGGGAAAATGAAGAGGATAAAAAAAAAAGTTTGATTACGCCACGGAGATCTCCTGTAATTGATGCGTGTAATTTAAAATGTACATTGCCGAAAAATATGGTGTTGTTATAATACTGAAGCGTGTTACGAACGACGAAGAAATTTTATCTAGTGCGCTACTGGAGAGCGATTTTGTTTTTTCTCGCGGACGGCGTTTACGTTGACCCTGTTCTTCGCGCCTTGTCTCTCGACGCGATTATAATCCTACCGTTGATCCTTACAAAAAAAGAAAAAAAAAAAAAAGAAAAAAAAGAAAAAAAAAAAAGCGAGAAAGAAAGAAAGTTTATTATCGAAATAACGAGGGTTTAGAAAAAGTAGAAAGAAGAGAGAGGATTAAGAGGAAAAAAAAAGAAGTGGGAAGACAGAGAGGAGAGATCGAAAGATGATGAAAAAGAGGAAGGTTTTTTTACTTCTCGAGAGATTACACGACGTACCTATTTGAAACAACCCACACCCCCTCTTTCGTCCAGTCACGGACGTGTCCCGGCGAAACGAATTCTTTGGCGCGTTTTTTAGAGAAAGATTTTTATATCGAGAGGTTGATCGGGAGGCAAGGCCGACGATCGCCGGCCACGCAAATAATACACACACCGGCTGTCTTTCACACTCTAAGAAAGAACCGGGCTCCCAGCGAATCGAGCGGGAACTACGATTTTTCACGGTGAACTGACGGAATGTCATACGGCGGTGGAAGCGTGTATATCGGTGCCAAATCACGTTGAACGGGTTGCTGTTGGAAATATCACTTTTCGAAGCTTTCACGAAGAACTTCTTGAACCTACAGTCCAAATTTGCTCAACTACGAAAAGGAAAAAGAGGTATATCGAGCATTTTCTTCTTTGGCCCTGTAACGAATATATATATATATATATATAGAAGAAGAGAAATTACCTTCGCGATACACACACACACACGCGCATATATATATATATATATATGCGTGTGTATCGCGAAGGTAATTACTCAAGAAGCTGGTGTTTCCCCTCTGTAGATGAATCTCGGAAGAGCTCGGAAAGACCTGAAAGTTCACTAATCCTGGGAGCCCGGCCATTATCGAGTCGATTGGAGATAGGTTGGCTAAGGTACAAATGTACATAGGAAGATAATGTTGTTATTTAACCTATAACACCTGCTTCTCGTTTGCTTCCTCTTGTTTTAAAATGAAAAAAACAAATAAAAGAGATTGTATAAGCTGTAACTTTCAAAAATTATCAAAGGTATCGACGTATCGTACAATATACCTTTTACACGAAGAGAACGAAATGAAATAAAAATAAAGGAAACAACTAAGAAGCTTAAAAATTCAGAGGACAGAGGTTTCGACATTTCGCGGTTTCTTCTAAGAACGAGATGGAGCAAACGAATGAAAACGCAAAACAGAAGAGAAAGAGAGAGAGAGCGAGAGAGATCGAGAGAGAGAGAGAGAGAGAGAGAGAGAAAGAGAACGAGAGAGAGAGAGTGAGAGAGAGAGAGAAAGGTGGATATGCAAATCGATATCGCAGATGGAGAATCGATGCGTTAATCGACGTGTAGCTGCGTAGACAATTGGTTCACGGCTCTTCGCGTTTCACCTTCGTTCCATTCGTTCGATTCGTCGTTGGTCCTCCCATTTCCATTTATTCCCTTTCACCCGTGTGTCTTCGTTTCATTTCACCGAACCGCGGCGCCGATGGCCCGGTTTTTACGAGCCGTGATCCAATCGATCGCAAAGAGAGAGCAAGAGAGTGAATGAGTCTCGTTATGGTGGGAATGAAAGCAACGTAAAACTCCATAGAGAAGAGAGGAGGAAAGAACACAGAAAATACATATACACGTACAGATACATAAACTCGTACACGGCTTCTATTACTCGTCGCGAACGACAGTTCAATTTTCGCTTTGTTTTCGTTTTCCATTCTCTGCGTTATGGCGTCTTCATCTAGATTCTCTCGACTCAGGACTAGTGACTGGCGTTCGATTTTTACCCTCGTGCGACCGTTCCGCGCTAATGTCCCCCTCGAGTGTCTTCTGGAAGCTCGAGGTATTTAAAAAGGGAGAAAATCTTCCGAGTACGAACTCTTCCATCGAGAATGAGATTTCTTTGAAATCCGCCACTCCAACGCTAAAGTTCTTGTGTTCTATTACACGAATACAACGACGCAAGGATATTCTCGCTTTTTGCTTTTTTTCAAAGTTTGCTTCTCTTACCAGTGGACACTCGAGGAACGAGACGAAGGCGCGCACAAGCACGAGCAGCAAGAAAGGTGAAAAGAGACATTTGGATGAAGGAAGATAATGGATACGCGCGTGCAACGATCGTAATTAAGCTTTCACAGCGGAGACGCGTAATTAATCGTTAGTTGGTAGGCCGCCCCGAAGTATCGAAACCCGTTTACAGGCAATTTCCTCAAGGGGTAAACCAATGTGTCTGAATGGCGTGTGGATGTGCTATAATCACCTACTACTCCCTTCCCCTACGTACATTTAATCGCGTTTTACTCTGTGTGTGTATACATATAGTCTTACGTACATACATATATGTAATCGTGTGTATCGCTAACCAATTCCCTTGTTAGTAGTACTTTCTTCTGCCGTGTGTCTAAGTATATAGTCCTCTCGGCAGAGTTCTCTGTTCGCACGAATGCAGAGAAATACTCTGAAAATTCTCGGAAAATTCTCTCCCGAACCGTGATCGATCTTTTCGATGATGATAATTCGCAAGATTTTCTTAATCGTAGCCGTAGAACCGCAATAAAGTAGCAGAGTCGAGGCGGAGAGAATAAATATCGAGGGAAACATCGATGTTTTCTTCAAATTGGAAATTGAAGATGTTAAGCGTGAAGCTGACGCGTGCGAAATTTTCAGAGTGACACGAAGCACCAAGCGTCGTAAGCTTGCACGTGTGTATTTGTAATACGGTTTTTCCAGCGTATACGTCACGACACCTTGCGTCTAAGACTGCGACATACATTTTGCACTCGGTTGTAAGAAGACGAGGAAGGAAAAGAGGCGACAGTGCGGAAATATCACCGTGAGATATCGACATCATTTTCATTCAGCGACGTGTATTTTTCGTTTCCTTTCAGTCGTTTCGTTTTTACGCGCGCGGATAGTCGCGTGGATCCGAAGAGCGAGCTCGTTTCATAGGATACTCGGCGTTTTTCTATCGGTCATTGAGGAAAGTCATTGGAAAGAATACGACGATGGACAGAAAAGAAAAAAAGAAAGAAAGAAGAGAGAGGGCGGAGTCTTCCGCGTGAAAACGATAAGCAATCTCCTTTTTTTATATCGGCGAGGAAAAAATTGTAATAATTGCCATAATCTACGTGTCGTGTTTAGGGTAGTCTTTTTTATACGTATTTCGAAAAGAAACAAGAATCGTCGAATCGAATAATCGATAAATGACATCGCGTGTGATCGAGGATCTCGTAACGATTTTTGGTTAGAGTGAATCGCAATTCGAAGTTGGGGCATTTTTATTCGGCTGTGTTTATTAAGCGGGGGGTTAAGAAAAGGAAATTCTGAGAGAAAAGTAAAAAAGAATAAAAAAAAAAAAAACGAAAAAATTTTCGCGTAGTATTCGGATAAGGCTTTCGAAATTTAGATGAATAATTTTTGTACCCTATTTTTTTAATCGATCGCCGAGGCGATCAGGAAACGAGATCGGGCAAAAAGGGTCGTACGTTCTTTAAAACGCGCTAGGATTTATAGCTCGTGTTAAGTTTAGTTTAAGCGTATAACCGCGTCGCGTAACATAAATTAGTAGCTGTTGACAAGAGGAGAAAGAAAAAGATACGAATGAGAAGGAAGATTGGAAAGTTGACAAGGAGGGAGGAAAAAAGATGAACATCTTCTTAAAAAGAAGTTGAAAGACACGCCACGGGAAAGAAGGAGATGACGAGAAAGATCCTTTCGAGATCTTTCGAGAAAAACTTTGATCGAGGTGTTCGCCTCTGTTTAGCCCTTTCGCACGTGCGATCGAACTTTTCAATTCGTCCGCGTGAGGTTCCCTTTGAAACGGAAAAAGGGTGTGACGAAGAGGAGAAACGACCATCGAATTCGCATATTTCTTCAAGAAATTAGAAACAGTCAACACGCTTATGCTCCTCGAGTCGAATAACTCACCGAATTCATTCTGAAATTGAACGAAGGATAATACGGAAAAAGAAGCACAATGCATATTTCGTGGCGAGAAAAAGAGAGAAACAGAGAGAGAGAGAGAGAAACAGAGGGAAAGAGAGAGAGAAGAGTGAAATTGCACGAATTCCGTGGAAAAACGAGTACCAATCGCGAAGCCCGCGTTTTCTTCTAGTTGTATAATTCTTCTAACGCGTGTTTAGCTTGTACTAATTAATTCGTTAATTAACGTCGATTGTAAAGTAACGCGAAGGCAGGAATGTGGAGTGACCGATCGGAGGGCATATAGAAAGGAACGGAGAAACGGATCTAAAAAATCAGGAAAAAGGAAGAGTGGCGAAGGAGGAAAAAATGTTTAAAAAAACGAGTAATAAGGAATCATAGTAAAACACAAGCATTCTTGTGCATTGCGAAAGCAACAAAATAATCAATGCTGGTAGTGCGGACCAAACGGGACAACTGACAGAGGGTGCTTCAAAGCAAGGATAACGAAGAGGAAAGAAAACGAAGAAGAAAAGGGATAAAATGGGACGAAGACTTGTCGAGGCATGGGAAATTGAGGAAATTGAGAAGAGGAGGGAAGGAGAGATGCGAGATTCGTAAAATTGCCGCTCCATCGGAAATCAACGTCTAGAAGACTCGTTCGTAGTGGTTAAAAAAAGAAAACATTTTTTCACGAAGCCTGTGTTTCTCTCGAGCCATTTTCACCAAAATATTCTAACGATTCGTTTTCATTCACCCCCTCGTCTCTACCGTCGTTTTTCTTTCGACGCTGAACTTTTTTATACTATCGACACATTGAAGTATCGAATAAGGATTTAGATTTCTGAACGGGGTGAAATCACTCGAGAGAAACACACGCTTCGAAGATCCATGATTGGCTACGTGGTATTCGAAAGCGATACACCATTCTTAACGTTTAAGGCTTGTACGAAATTCTTCTATCGGACTCAGTGCGTTTGTCTGTCAGGGTAAGCTCGCTGTCTCGTTGACGGGAATATTTCTGTATCTATGTACGTGAAATGTATAAGGAAGCGCGATCGTGCGTCGAACGAAGCTTCTTCCTCTGCCTCGAGAGATTAGAACGTCTCGCGTATTAAGACGTTTCTGGTATTCGTCGTTATCGTCGTTTCTTTTAAATGTTTGTCATTTGCAATTGTTTCTTAAATTCGACCGTCGAATTGACCCTTTAAAATAGATCGCTTCTTTTTCTTTTTCTCACGATGGTGTTTTTCAACTTTCTACTTTTTATTCTTCTTATACTTTTCGGCGATAATATGCTTAAGACGGTAATAAACGACGAAACAGTGCTAAAAGAATTTATCGCGGCTCGCGTTTCTTTTTTGTTTTAGTTTGTCGTTAAGGAGAAAAATGGAACAAAGTACGTCAATAGCTTCTCCAGTATTCGTAAAAGAGAAATTTGATCGAATCGTTGGTGTAAACGATAAATGGTCGAATATGTAAGAAAGAAAGATCAAATTTAGGCGGAGACGTTCCCAAGGAAATCTTCGACGCAGCAAGCAGTCGTAACGACGCTTCGATCGATTTTCCTTCGAACTAACGCGCGTTCGATATGTAATGCAATATATACACGCAATTAATTGTATTAAGACGTAACTATAATCGCTATTTGCTGTTTCGATCGTAGAGGTTAGACGAGATATCCCACCTGCCTGTATCGCACGCGCAACTATGATATTATCCCTTCTCGAGGAAGAAGGGAAGAGCCCAGGCGTTTTTAAGCTGCGAGACTCGCGTATACATAACTTGTAGGTTACCCTTTGCTCGTAGTAATTAAATACTCGATCGAAGCTATCCCCCATTTCTTCGTGTAGCTTGTGAATAGCTGAAAAACCTCGGCGCGTTCACGTCGCGATAAATCAATCAGCGATGAAAAGAGTAAGAAAGATCGTCTGAATCGTCCGATCGACCGTTGCTTGCAATTGAAGAACGAGTCGACGCGATTTAATCGAGCGAAAAGGTTTGATTCTTGAAAAGAGAAGAAAAAGACGAGAACGACTTGAACGCGCCGCCGCGGTGATCAGCGATCTGGAATGAGTGGCGAATGAGTGTGAAAAACGAAAGGATCTTAACCCATCGGTGAATTTGCAGCCCGCCAAGAATGAAATACAAAGGAGGAAAATGGTGTACACTGGCTCACGAAAGTCTTTGATCACGCGCCGTAACCTTTTACGTCTGAATCGGGCGTGTCGTACGCGACATTCGAAAATTTCATTGCTATTGTTGCGGCCATATTGGCAAAGTCCGAGACTAAAATCGAATAATGTATATAGAAATTACGAGAAATATTCATTGCAAACGTACGTTTCGTGAGAAATCGGTGTTCGAATGCTTTCGTGTAGCTGTGTATATGTATAGAAAGCTCCGTTGACGAAATCGTATTCCGGAAGCCCTTGTCCGAACGAATTCTCGTTGGCCAGCAGGCCACGCTATAGCTTTCCTTTCCGTTCCAGCGCGTTCTACAGCTTTTTTTTTTCGACACGGGAGAACAAAGAGGGAGAAAGAGAGGAGAAAGAAAAGATACAGAGACGATGGCGAGCGAAAGAGCGAAGGGAAACGAAATCCGATGGCCGTTGGTCGCCGACCACGAGGAGAAACATCGACTCGAGCCACTTTGTGTAAAACGCTGCCTCTGGTTCAAGAGCGACGATCATTGCATTACAAATGAAGAACGCCGGAGAAAGAGACACGAGTAGCAAGAACGAAAGCTGTGAGCCGGAAAACAGAAGGGACATATACCTTTATTTTGAATCGTTGCTCCGAGGAGCGTTCGTCCATCCTTCCTCGACACTATTTAATTTAATTGGCAGACGTCTCGAGTGGTGTGCAAATGGAGGAAAAAATAAAAAGGAAAAGGAAAAGCCCCGCCGACTCGCGACCAGAGGGAACAGAGAAGACTAGCTGTTTTCCTTTTTATCGCGAAGAACGGAAACGGAGAAGCGAAAAAAGGGATTCGTCCGTTTATACGGCAGGACAATGAATAAAAGAATTGCGATTGTGAGCTTTAATTGAACGCCACGTTCTTGCAACGATGGTGGTCGTTCTTCGTGGTCGGCCGTGGCAACGGAGGAGCGTTTCGTTTGGTCGACCCGGCTGTCTCCCACTCGATGAGTTCGCGGCTATTTTACCGATATTCGAGCGGCTCGAAGTGGAAATCGACGAATTGAAGGATCTGACAGAGCTAGCGTGTTTAATGGATAATGGTTTATCGACGAGGAGGAAGGATGATCGATGAGGATTCACGGTGAAAATTGCTGGGAATTCGATGGTGAGAGACAAAGTCCGAGGTCTTCTCTATACCTCCCCAATGAGAGTACAAATTTTTCTAACAAAAGTAATTATATTCGAGCGACGAATGGAATATCGACGCAAGGAAGCAGCAACAAGCAAGACGACGCGAGACAGAAGAGAAACGAGTGACCGTACGATCGATCGTAGATTAGTGTAAATGAGAATTTGCGTGTGTGCTTTTAGGAGAAGGGGTCGAGGAAATCGGTATGCTTGGCTCGAGTGAAAAATACTATGGCGAGAGAGAGAGAGAGGGAGAGGGAGGGAGAGAGAGAGAGAGAGCGAAAGAAACGCGAGAATGCGTAAGGAGAGAAGGAAAAGGTAATATTAAGAGGAAAAGAGTAAACGTTTAACGATGTTTTTCCCTGGTGGTACGAGTATATTTCGACGATCTAAAATTAACAAATGATCTATTATATTATATGGTATGTACCGTATACTTATCTAGAGTTAGGTCTCATTTCAACGTGTTACGTATTAAACCAGGTACGATACGTACAACATATATTATTGTATACACTTAACGAGCATACGCATACCTGTACGTTAACGATCTAGACTGCCATTAGCACTTAAGGCGCGGCTTCGCCCGATTTATCTCGATTTAGCCCGAATTCTCTCAGGTATGGCGTCCCAGGGATTGCTCGTTACGCGCGCCATGGGAACCGAGTTTCTTCCAACTTGCATACGGCCGTCTGTTCCACACGAAATGCTGCAAAATAATCCGAAATATCAGACATTTTTCAATCTGTAACGTCGTATCGATTAACCGATGTATCAGACCGAGGCCGTTAGAATATTGAGAAACTGGGATTTCCCTCGTCACAACGCAAACTTGAAGAAGAATTCCACGACGACGTCCCGAAGCGAAGTAAAAAGTCTAGCGACGCTCTCGAGATAGTGTGAGGGGAGGTCAAGCGGCTGGAAATATCGAAAACTTGAACCCAACTCGAAGGTTTCCAGGGCCAACGTAATTCTCAATCCCTACGACGTACGAAGCAAGTTTCGAACGTTTTCGTCCCCCACGGTTTGGGAAGCGAAGAAATAAAGAACGAAAGAAAGAAAGAAAGAGGAAAAAAAAAGGAAAGATAGGGAAAAGAGGCAACACAACCACGGGGGAAGAGATACGATGGTAGCCGGTTTCGCGAAATTCTCTCGAAACGATCTACCAGGCTAGTGTCTTAAGTGAGATTGGTACGGTAAATGTCGCGGCGGATAGAAGGAAGGACAGGACAGGACAGGACAGGACAGGACAGTGTGCATCGAAACGACAGGGATGGTCTATAGTCGTGTGTATAGGAAAAACAATCTTCGAGGATGACGAACTCGATAATCGTAGCTAGAATTCGGTGTGTCTATTTGCATGCAGCTCCGCTCCGTAGGGTTATAAAAACACGAACGTTTCCGATTTTTAATCTTGCTCTATCTGTCTATTCGGAGAAGAACGCTCTGTTCTGTGTAGGTGAGCATTTTTCTATAGGTGTGTCTCCTTTTCGCCTGCTCGGGGCGTATTATTCTCACGAGAGTCTGTAAATAGTTCTTAACTCTTACACACGTAATCGTACGAACTTAAACGATATACGATTAATCAACAAGCAAGAACACACGTACACGTACATTCATGCATCAGTTGTTTACATACGCATCAGTCAACGTCTACTTTACCGATCGACAATTTTTAACCAATTGCGATTCCCTTTTCACACCGATACAGTTGCAGAATCACGAGTAATCCCGTGCGACTTGCTCGGTCGTATTTTCTACCAATTTAGCAATAAAACGAATGGAAGCAACAAAAAAAAAAAAAAAAACAATCGTGGACGCGTAGTTTGTCCGTCGAGCAAATTCTCGCTCTATCGAGGAAACAGAGTAAAAGCTGTCCGGTCTGATCAAACTCCGAAAACGCAAAATTTTTCGTACAATTCTTTTCGTCGGAGCAGCAAGAGATAGTCGACGATGCGAATGTGTACTCTTGCTGCGTTTTATTCCGACGAAATCGCGGCTCTTGGTCAAAGAAAATGAGAAACACGAAGGATGCTTTGATCACAATGCGGCAAATGAACTCTAACCTTTCGTGAGCGGGAACGAAGACTCGAGGGACAGCTTCCGGTGGTCCACGCGCCGAACTGCCGACCAATAAGACTCGAGAAACATAATTGTTCCAGCCTTCGATTTTTATCACGTATTTCGCCGCGTTTTTTCGACGCCTTTTTATATCTCCGATTTTATCAGACTGATCTTTAGTAGACGAGCTAAATAATCGTAGAAAAATATGTCGAAGGGAAGGTCGTTTGGATCGAGAATCGCGCGGAAGTCAAATTACTGAATTACAATAATATTTCGTGATTTCACGCAACGAGGGAAATACACGTTGCTCGACCGACGACGTATTTATTAATTAAAGAGAAACAAAATTACGACGAAGAAAATCGACGAATTGCGGCCGACAACGTCGGCCCGACGACTCCATATCCGAACGTTCAAGAATTCCTTGATAGTTCGAATATCCGTAAGAATTTACTCGAGAGTCGGGTGGACGATCGACGTCGCGTGTAAAGAGACTACGTATACACTCGTATATGAAATATATTTTTGATAAAAATCTATTCAAAAGTGCTCTCAAAAACAACCAAAAAAAAAAAAAAAGGTGGGAGAAAGAAAAGAATAGAATAACGAAGGAGAATTTTGATGGTAGAAGATAGGAACGGTAGAAGTAGAAGCGTAGTGGTAGAAAATATGGCAGAAATAGATGTAATTAGCATTAGGAGTCGTCGTCTGTCGAGCGTAATTTCCCAAAGAGGGAAATTTCTCAAATTTTCTATACGGACAAATTGGAACTTTAATTGGAACATTTTGCGCGCAACGTTCTTGATCAAACGATCTCTTCGAGTAAATCCAGTTCGATATATAGTCTGTCTAAAAAGTCGACTGAGCTTTCGATAAGGGAATATTCAGGTATTAACTTTACTACACGTGGTATTCACGTTGGCCATTTTTCGGAAAAAACACCGGTACACAACGCTAAAAAGCAGCAGATAGGAGAAGCTTCTTTAGGCTCGAGATCTCGGAAAAATTTTCAACGTGTTTCTGTTTTGTCTGCTCCTGAAATCGATCTCGTTGAGAGTTCAGGTTAGCGGCGCTAATGGAACTTCCGCTTTGAATCCTATTCAGATACATATTTTCTAGATAAACACTTAAGATAGACAACTTCCACGAATAATGGAATTTGCAACGAATCCTATGTATCCTACATTCAGCAATATTTATCCTCGTCACAGTCCGATTACCCCTTTTACCTCGATGCAGAGGGATTTATAACAAACGATTTTACCAGAACATTCTTCGATACTGATATTAATCGCATCGTAACTTCAACTTATTCGGAATTGAATTTCTCAGAAGAGAAACTGATTGACTGCACCTTTAATAAATTCGTCAACTTCATTAGGCGCTATTTAAACAAAGAAAAAAGAAGAAGAAAAGGCAAACGCCGAACTATCTTCTGTCATTTCACTTAGTAAAACAGATACACCGTTGTAAATTCTAAAAGAATATTTCTAACGTAAAGGTCCACGAACGTTTATGAAGTAGATCAGTGTAGCTTCTGAGTGACTCGATTAACGAAATTTCTCACTAAATAATTAGCAATTAAAACACACCGGAGGGTGTCGTAAAATCATGTTCACCGATCTCGACAGCTTCATAGTAGTTGCAAACGGTCATAGTCTGTCAATGTTTCGATCAATTCACTATCGACAATTGTGAGAATGCTGTGTTCTCGTTCACCGCGAATATTCGACGGTTATCGTACAACATCCGGATAACAGTGATCATCGTTATCCTGCCTGTGAAACGCGTACTTTCGTTTTCGCAGCGACGAGAAACCGTCGATTGCGGTGAAGACGAGAGAAATAGCGAAGAAAAGCGTGAAACAAAAGGAGAGCAAAAGAAAATGATATATGTTAGAAAGAAAGAAAACTATTATGTAGCGTACACAGTGAAAAACGTACACACATGCATAGTAGCCGGTGACGGTTTGCGGGGCGCTTCGGGAGCCTCGGCCGTCTCTCTCAGCCGAGACACAACCCTATTATTATCATTCTATCGTTAGAGTATAAGAGTTGATATTTAAGAATTCGTATTGTAATAATCGTATGCGAACTATATTTGTTTGGTTGGCTTGAGGGCGAGAGTCTAACTCGAGTGTTATTAGATACTACGCTGTACCTTTAGCTGGCGGGCGATCGGTGACCGGTTACTAGATATTTCCAACTTTTTACTATCTTCGCAAGAAGAACGATGATTTTCGATCTCGCGAAACAACAACAGAGAACGATTGCTGCGTTACTTGTATTTTCAAAAGATGTCCTGCTTCTTTCGTAAGTTTTGTAAATTTTGTAAAGAAATTCGCAGCTTTTTTCATTTAAATTCTGATTCGAACAAGGAACGATTTCTATGTTTTACTTTGAGGGTGGAAACGAACACTTTGCATAAGGGAAATTATGCTCAAGAAATGGTAGTTTCTATCGTCCACGTATGTACATTTATATCGGTGTATTAATATATACTTATACTTTATAATATTTTCAAGTGTGATATCTTCAGAAAGAATCGTCCGAGCGATTACTTGAAAAAGCGATTACGAGGAATCCTTCGAGCCGTGTTGCATATTTGTTTGGTTGGCTATACGACGTTTGATTTCTTTCGAAGAACATAGAACATATAGACGTATGTTCGAATACAAAATTCCTGCTTGATAATTGTATGCATCGGATACGTTAACCAACAAAATTTGTTATTTCGGATGCAAAGGATTAAACTTTAAATAAAGAAATTTTAAATTTACAGAGAAATTCTGTTGAACTAACCTTGTTGTGTAATTAACAACTATGGCGAGACCAATCATCGTATCAGCGACGACGACTAAGATCTTCGTGTATGAAGCGTGTTGTAAAGCTCAGCTGGCGTAACGGAATAAGCGTGAAATATCGATGACGAGTATCGAATCGTAGCTGGAAGCTTGTAAAGGGGACGAACGTGCTCTCGACGCGACGCGAAAAAAAGGGTTGTTCTCGAGAGGAATTGCTTCGTCGATAGTGCATTCTCGACGCTGGGCGTTGGAATCGTTCGCGAAGAATTCGCTCGCGATTAAAGAAAAGGGAAAGGGTGGTGTAAAACCGAGGGATTAAGAAAGCAGCAGCCACGGTCGAACACGATCGACGTTGCTGCAAACCGTCGAGGATACGTTCTCTCGAACAGGAAGAGGGCGAACGGGTTGATCCACGGCGGTTGAATATCGTGGGTCGTTGAGTGAGAATGAAAAGAAAAGAGAAAAGATGGTATGAAAAGAAAAGGGAGCGAATCAAACCGGTGTGCCCGCCAGCGATTTCGAGGGGGAAGATGGACGCACGAAGAAGCGGAAAGTAACGAAGGATGATTTACGGTTGAAAAAGATATATTATCGATAAACTGTGTCGATCGAGAGGTAGTGCTTAACACGTGTTAGGGTCGTTTCTTCGAGAAAGAGAGGAAGAATAAACCGCGGGAGAGAATCGTTTAATGTGACAAAAATATAAAACTAGAATAAAAGAGGAGGAGAAGCAATGTGAGAGAATGTTGTGGGGGCGGGGCGAGCCGAGGAGATTACAAATTCGAGAATAAAAAGTGTCGTGAGAAACTTAAGCGTATCGGGGACGTACAAAATAAAATATAAGCGAAGGCCTATTGGATGCGTTGAATGGTTGGAACGTGTAGTAACGGCGGGGAGAAAGGTTTCTCGAAGAAACGACTCGCCTGTAGTCTTTTAATATTTTACTCGAGGACGTTGCCGACGGTTAGACTGGCCATTGACCCGAATTTTCAGGGATAGATCGAGGGTCAAGGTCACCAGAGAGAGAGAGAGAGAGAGAGTGAAAGAATGTGCGTGTGTGTGTGTGTGTGAGAGGGAGAGAGAGAGAGAGAGAGAGAGAGAGAGGAAGGAAAGGAACCTCCTTTACTTTTTAACGCCGTCGTCATCGTCGCGCTAAATACGAGTTCGCGTTAATTAATCGATGCTCTTAAACAGAGCGGAGGACACGGTCAATATGGTCCTGACAGTTTTATTTTCGGGCTTACGCGTTGTCCGTCTCGCGTTTCATCCCCTTCTTGGTTCGATCGAACATTGGGATATTGCTTTTCCTTTCTTCTTTCCCTTCCAACCTTCTCGTATTCTTTTCTTCTCCCCTCTCCTGTCTGGCCTTGTATTATTATTTTTTTTCTCTCCTTCTAACGTATCTGTACGTTGTATTTTCGATCGACGAGTCGCGAAGGGGGTGGAAACCAGCGAGAGGGACGTCGACGAAGTACGCTCTAAACGAGTACGTTCGTAAGCATTAAGACAAAACGCATCGCGGAATTACGCCGCGCGCGCCTAGGTTTAATGGAGATAAGTTAAACGGAAAGCAAAATGTCTGAAGAATAAAAAACGCGAGAGTGAGAGAGTATTATGAGGGATGTGCGAGCGAAGAGAAGCGAGAAATATTAAAGCGATGAGATTATGGGTTATGAGAGACGCGAAGAGAACAGAAAGAAAGGAAATTTTCGCGAAACGGCAATTTATTAGAAAAAGAAAAAAAGCGTTTTAAAGAGAAAAGGAGAAGGCAGAAGCACACATAAAGTAAAATAAGAAAGAAACACACTGGTGGTGAGACGCGACAATTTGTAATTAATAAAATTAGAATTTGGGCGAGTAAGGACAAACAAAGGAAGAGAAAGAGAGAAAAAAACGACGGAAAAAAGAAGAAATATTAATTAGCGTGTGTGGATCGAGCTTTATACCGCTTTTATATGTTTAGTAATGAAATACCTTACATTAAAGAGTAAATGAACAAAAAAATAATAATAATAATAATGATAACGATAATGGTAATACAACAGGAAGAAAACCTACGCAAACCTACTATGTAATTGACTATTCTCTATATGCGAAATACATATACATAATATATATATATATAAATAAATATAGATATATATATATTATTATAATGATTATATATATTATTATGATTATTACGCTACGAGAATACGAGTATGGATGATTTTAAGGAAAGTATACATATTATATTAATAAACATTTTTTAATGCCATTATCCTAAAGATAATGGTGAAATGAAGCGAAATGAAAAAAAAAAGAAAAAAAAATTAATTGAAATCTCTCGCGTTGCATTATTTCTCTGTTCCATGACATCTACTTTAATTCCAATCTCCGATATCTCCCCAATCCTCTCCTCACGAATCCTAACGTGTCATCTTACGCGTTAATTTCATCCTAAAGGTCTTCCATTTCTCTGTCTTTGAATCTCAAGCCAGGCTGTTATCGACATTTTCGACGGGCGTGAATTCGATCCACCTCGTACTCTTCTCAACTGGTTCGTCTAACATTAGTAGCGGCAGTAGCAGCAGCCAGCGGAGCGAGACAGCGAGAAAGAGGAATGGAGGAATATCGCGACGAGAAACCGACGGCCGTCACGAGATCACGTTAAAAACCGCGGTGCCCGGTGTCTATAATTGGCCGCCAGTTAATTACACGCCACGTCGCGCGTCATATAAACGAAAATCCATCCGTCACTCGGCCTGCCAGCCAACGGGGGTTGATAATAATTAAACGGTCCAGAATGACGTCGCAGAGACTGCTCTAGGGGGCGGAGAGTTTTCGCTTGGCAGATAGAGAGACAAGCTGGAAGAGAGGACGGATGTGGAGATAGGGTAAATTGGATTAGGAGAGATTATACATTTATCTCGAGGCGACTGGTTCTGAAAGGAAATTGCAAGGAAACTGGGTAACCCAAGTAGAGTCGATCAAATAATGATTCGCGAAGTATCAAGGACCGATGTATAAAAGAACATTGAACGCGATAGAACGCTACGAGAGGATGATTTAGCTATTTTAAGGATCGCTGCCTATGAAATAGTATCAAGTTGCGTTCTGCTACGATATCGTGCAAGTATCTTAAAAGCGTCGTAACTCGAAGTAATTCAGCTCTGTGTCAGAAGAGAACATAACTCGAAATCAATGAACGAAGTAATTCTTTTATCAGGCGAGCAGATTTGTGATACGGGTATAATCTTACAAGCTGTAAATGTATCAACCGATGATACAACTAATTTTATCATAACGTTGCAAATTTTATATCATCCTCTCTTAAATGTACAAACCTAATCCCATTATGAACGAACGCGATACTTTCTTCCTCGTTCAGTTTATAGTAGGCAATAAAAAGTCGTGTGAATAATAAAAGGATCGTGTACCGAATGCTGAATTATAAATTGGCGTTTGTCGTTTTCGTAACATGCAGAAATTATTGAAGGGAAAAAGCACGGCGACAAATTCACGTGACTGCAAAAATGACGCTCGTGTGCAACGGACCTAAGTCAACAGAAGCGGCTGTTTTCACAGGAAAGCGAGGAAAAACTGCTTGTCGATCATCCCCCCAGAGTCAAGCACAAGGGGTACGCTTCTCGTTACCCGCGTCTGGTCTGTTCGCAACACCTGCTCAATTATACAGTACGTAATCGGCGTGTCGTAATCGGAGATCCATCCGTCGATCGGTTGACGTAGAAACTTCGTAGAACGCTTCGTAGAATGCTTCGTAGAAGCCATCATCTCCCCTTCCCGCCCTTGGGAATTTCGCAGTTCGTTCTAATCCTTGATGGGCATCAAAGCTCTCTGCGTCGCGGAGGGACGCAAACTTTGGATCCTCTTTAGGTGTCGACTTTTTTCCCAGAGGAGATGACAAACTCTTGAAAAACGTCCAAGTGAAATTGAATCTAGCCTCGATCGGTATCTTTGGGTATTTCTTTAATGTGCATGGCGATTTAAAGGAAAACGAATCGCTTTCCTTTCGCGCAGAAATAAAAATTCATCTAACCTTGAAATTGCCTTATTTTTTTTTTTTTATTTTTAGTTCCGTGAAGCGAAGTAGGACCTTCTGCTTCAATTATCTTAATCAACAGGTTAAGATATTATTTGCCCCTTAACGATTATACCTTTTGCTTCTTCATTAACTGCATCTGTATCTTCGAATCTATCAGATTCGTTCTATTTTATATCAAAATATTCCTCTTTAATTACAAGGTAACATTAACAGCTATAATGTTACTTTGTTGCGAGAGAAGAAGATCCTCGGATGTTACCAGCCTGGACATCCGTCGTCCCCATGAACGACTCGCTTGTATTTCACCGGAACGACCGGTCGCTAATTGCCAGTCGGTTACCGAGCTTTCGCGCGCGATAAATTTTTTGATCCATAGTCCATTAAGGGTGGACTATTACGCTCGTAAAACGTTCGCTCGTGAATGACTCCTTCGATCGATCCTTGATTCATGGGCTTTCTTAGGCCTCGTGTCGATCGAGCGAGTCTTTCTTCCTCCATGTACGAACCCTCGTGGTGCTTACAGCGGTCCAATTAATTTCAGAGCATTCTTCGTAGGAAGATGGAAAACCTTTCTCGGTTTCCCGTAATCTTCGAAATTGCCATTCATGGAAAATCGGTGAATTTTGGCCGCAACGTAGAAGAAAAGCACGTACATTCTATTCGATCGCTTTAACGACGATTGGAAAATCGAAATATCCAGTATTTCGATATTTTTCGACTTCCCAACTATCGCAAGTCCAAATATATTTTATTATACAACCACTTTTCGACAATCTAGAACAGTTTAAACATTGACAAACTCCCCGTGAAGATTTAACGATCCTTTAATTTCCTCCCTTGCCTGTATTTCCATCTTCTCGCAACATTTTCATAATTGAAGCAAAGAAAAGTTGCAACCTGCGTCTACCTCGCAAGTAGAAATCGAACAAATCAGTGGAAATAGCGGAAAAGCTTGATCGCGGTTCGATCAAAAGTTAATGGACAAGTTTAATTTCTCGGGCCATTGCTCGCGAGTCGTGGCCGTTATCGGCAAGCACTGCCGTCTGCTCGTTGGGTCGAAACGCGCCAGAGGAAAGGATACACGAACGGCTTGCATCGAGAAGGCGGAGGGGGCAGGTACGTTGATAAAAGTATCCAGCGTTGGGAAGAGGGGCAGGGGATTATAAATTGGCTACTTTGTGCCGCGGTTATTGGGGGGCCAAATTGCGAACGACCATCCATCCATTTCCTGGACCTCGCCGTCTCTCGTCTCGTCTCGTCTGGGTCTGGCTTGGTCCTGTCTCGTCGTTTCAGATCGTTCCCAGTTTTTGCCCTTTTTCCTTCGCCCCTGTTTTCCTCCATGTCGTTAACGGGCCGGAAACTTTGTTAGGAACTGCGATTTTTAGCCAAGAAGACACCCCTAAACCACCGAACAATCTCGATGGATAATACTTTTAAATCGTTCCACCTTCGAGATTCACCGGGTATTCAGAAACTTCAGCACTTTTAGGATTTATCGTCTCTGGATGGTTGTTCGAACGGTCCGAGGGTTTTTTTTTTTCTTTTTTTAATGGGACCAAAAGATCGTTCCAAGGGTAGCACGAGGACGTTATTGGATCCTCTGTTGACTACCCTCGTTACCAATACTCGCGCCACAGTCAGCGGTAAATGTGTCAGGAATGCTCTCTTTAGGTTATCGGTCGCAGGTGGCAAGCGATTTCACCCGATTTCCTGGCCTTCTTGAATATTTATGGCAGCGCAAGGTCAAACTCTGCTTGGACCGCAGCCATCCGGACGGCTGTCCCCTAAATTCAAGTCGAATGGGGTGTCGCAAATGTATCTGGGTTAGGGTGCTGTTCTACATTCACTGTGGTCACTTCTCTGTCCCCGAACTTTCGTCGACGGAGCCTAGTTTAGTCGGACGACGGTCGTAATTTTCCAAAATTGAATTTCCTCAAGGATGTACTTGATTATCGCGAGACAGTTTACCGTTATAAATATTTTTTAAATTTACTCCACGTCTACGTTTACTATCTCTGACACGACGTTGCCTTCAAAAGTACGGCTTGGCGTTTTATCGGCGGTCGACGACGTAGTTCCACGCCAATTTGCATTTAAAACGATCAACATTTACGAGCTCGTGCTTTGTTTTAGATCATTGTCCGCTTCCACCTTAACTCGTATAATATTCTTCCTTCCATTTTACCATCGATGGAACTTTCCCCTCTAATAAACAACCAAATAGATTCTCGCTTCGAATCGTTCTACTCTACGGCCATTCTGTTCCCTCTATTAAGATCTTCCCACGCAAAGTCGATCGAGCGAAATGTCTCCTTGGTGATTTTTTCACGTCGACAGCTCGCGCCATGGCACTTGGAAACGGTGAAGCGTGTCTAGGCGCGAAGGATGATCGACGGGTCGCGGAGAATATAAGGGAAGAGACATCGCAGAGAGGGTGGATTCTCCTCGGCGGCACCCCAGGGTCCATTGACAAATTTGCCAGCGGGCAAAAAGCCTGCTTGGTATGCATCCCTCGTTCGGTCCATCGGCCGTGCAAGGCTGAGCCGAGGTTCGCGTGTGCGTGACGTACGTCGTGCGTCAGCTCTGCTTTTCGCCGCGTTCACGTGAAATATTCCGCGCTTCTTCGATCCATCCCCGAGACACAGTCAAGTTTTTTAACGAGTCTCCTCCCCTTCTTCCGCTACGATTTCCCTTCAAGGTCACGCAGTCGATCGATCGAATGCAAAGAGACATCGTATCGCCGATTGTACGATCCATGCGCGATTGTACTCGCCCGTTAACTGTCAATCGGTCAACAATAAGTAAGTACGACAGGTGTACAACCGCTATCGGAATTTTCAATCCTTATCGCTACCTAACGCTTGAAATCGATAGCGTTTTATCCATCTGATCGATGTCGATGATACGAACTTCTTTACACATACGATGACAAAGTATTTACTTTTATATGTGACGTGATCTCGTACGTCATTTTAATCGTTGTATACATACGTATGTTTCTTTAAAATTCAACGAATCGTAAAAATTGCACATCTATTTACTAGCGATCAATTAATCGCGAACAACTACTTTGCTTCTGTATCACGCATTTCAAATTAATATCGTAAGAGGATTCCAAGTTCCATCGAGTGCCACCTTTATGTTCGTTCGTTCGATTAACGGGATACTCGAGGAACTTTTTATTAACTCACCGACGAGTCGGATACGACGACTAATAAGCCGAACACGGTCGATCCCTGTGCCGATCGAACCTCGTTTCCCCGGGAAATGCACTCGTTAATCTGCCAAGCGAACTAGACGGATTAAACTGTAGCGAGAGACACCGAGGGGTTGGAAAATTTAAGATGGTCGTCACGCTGGCCTGGAAACTCGTTGCCCTAGCTACCTTGTCCGCGCTGTTTACGCGCTATCCCGACCCTTGTCTCGGGCATCGCTAATTGGTTATCGACCCTGGCACAGCTAGACTCCCCGTGGGCTACAATCGTCTCCTTTCGAATTCGTTCCGGCAGTCACCGCGACGAATACACGTTCAAACGCCGCCCTCTTATTATTTGACTTTTTCTAGAACCAGGGCAATTTGATCGATCCTGTCGACTTCGTTCCTATTCCAATAATTAGAGCTGGAAGCTAATTTACGTGGAGCGATGAGAACGAGGACTCGTAAGCTCTGCGCCGCGCGTCTTCCGCAGGAAAGTGTCGAATAGAAGTTGAAGTTGAGAGAAGTTGAACCGTTTCGCTATGGAAGATGGTTCACTGGACGAGTTGGATGTTACTTCTGGCTATCAATTACAGTTTTACAGACTGTCAACGTGGGAGAACTGCCGTCTGGAAGAGGCAGTCCGTTGGAAAACTCGCATTTCCCTTCCGGCAGAAATGCGTTAACTCGCGAAAAGTTTCGGGATAAAACTTCCGCAGTTCTCGGGGACACGGTGCTCGGACTTCTGTTCGTTTGTTACGGAAATATTATATTTCAGGAAAATCCAAATATTAGCTTGTTACGCGTACGAACGTTTTGTTGTGTCAATTTTGTAAATCTTTTTCCTTCTCATTGAATATTCCCATCTTTCAAAACGTATCATCGCGTATCTTTCTCTTTTACCCTGTCATCTTTCCAAATCGTCGGAAGAATTTCAGAAACAGGCTGAATTCTCGTGAAACGTCTTCCATCGCGAAGACATCGACGACGGCAGAGAATACGGGAATCGATCTACGGGAAATCGAATTTTCTACGACTCTCTTCGATTTTAATTCCACTTGCACTTTCCCCTAGGTTCCCGCTGGCTCTCCCCTCTAGCCCCATTACTTCCTCCTCTCGTTAGCCGCGTGTATCGAGTTTTCGCTCGACTTTTCCATCGAACACTCGAGGCAACCACCGTGCCATGGGGGTTGTCAGTCGAGTGCCGCAAGGCTGGAACACGCGAGCTGCCACTCGAAGCTCGGACAATGCAATGCTTGGTTCGATTTTGCCTCGAGCCTTTCCTCTCGGCGTTTCTTTCAGTGCACCCGTCCTCCTTGTTACTTTCGTTTGAAAAGGGAACCATCGAAGACATCGTTGGCTTATGAGCCAAGGGAGCGACTGTATTATTTATCGAGGAAAAGTGAGTCTCCGCGAACGATTCCTGGAATCGTGGCCCGATTCAATGATTCAACGAGGCCTCCTTTCTCCTGCGTTTCGCCAGGGGGTGACAGGGATGTTTGTTGAATCGTGTTTGTCAAGGCTCGACAAGGTGGATAGAATCGTCGGAGGGATTGCTTGGTCTAGGCTTGCATCTTAAATCGAGGATTTTCTGTATCCGGTGGTTCCTGCGTATGCGAAGTCTCGAAAGGTTCCGCACAACGCAGAATGACACAAAATTTTTAGATCGATCTCGTACGTGTTTTTTAAAGCACCGTGTACTTTCTCGTTTTTCGAATTCACCGAAGAACGAGCGACGTTTCTTTCGATGAAATTGCGTATTATTCGACGAACGTTGAATAGTTAGTTTAGTCGTCGAACGACTTTCTAAGCGATTTAAATCCAAGCCGCCCGTCGATGAAGTGCGAAGTTTCGACAACGAAAGGGAGAGTTTCTCTCGGAAAGTGGCTTTAGACTGCAGGATGGAGGACGAAGGGAGATGTTGGAGAGTAGAGGTCGAAATTAGATTTGGCACGAGGCGGCAGCGTTTCGTTCGGGGCAACCCCAACGTGCGGGGAAACATCTTCAAAGCGGCTCGAATTTCATCGTTTCGGGCGAGAGCTCGTCTCTCACCTTGAACAACCTTCGCCGGGTGGAAGCGCATTGTGTAACTGGTAATTGTAGTTTGTCCAAGCAATCCATTTTGCCTTCTATTCTCATCCTCGGCTTCGATTCCACCATGTATCCCCGGCTACTCTCGTCCATTTCATCCCTCAGCTGGCTTTCGTTTTTTCCGTTCGTTCGGATAACTCACGTGCACTTAACTTCAAAGTGCGTGAATTCGAGAGATTAGAATTTGTTTGAAATGATATCGATAGAAGTTTAATTTCTTGTTGCATCTATTACAGTGACAGAATTAATAACAAGGCTATGAAATACGATACAAAGCATTTCTATAATTAAATATTTCCAGCTGATGTACAAATATCTATAATACTGACGAATGTGAAGAGGAAGACATCTATTTCTAGCACATAGAGCGATAACAAGATCGTTTGTGTCGATCTTAGCACGCAAGTAAAATTACATTTACAGTGAAATTTTCCAACGCGTAATTTTAATAAAAAAGTAGCCTCTTTTCTAAATAAAATATACAAAGACCTGTGTATACTTACATGTACGAGAGAATGAACTGCGATACCGAGTAACCGTATCGCCCCGAATACGTCAAGATTACACAGTGTCCCTTTCTCAGCGAAGCAAAAAGGGAAAGAAAAGAGGGAAGAATTAAGAACCGACACGGTTTCCCGAAAAAGGGCGAGCCTGCCGGAAGCCAATGCCACGTGTTGGAAATTGATTAAAAAAGCTGGTCCATCGGCGATCGGCCCGTTCCCGTGGGACGTCTCTTTTGTAGCAGCAAACCGAAAATTCGATTGAACGTCGCCGTTGGTTTGGATAGACGCGCCCCTTGTCCCTTTCTCGGTCTCCAGCATCAAAGACAGAACAGAGCCCCGTTGGCCTTCCCGTTGCTGACCGTGTCCCCCTCTTTCAATGTTCGTCTATTTGATCTTTCTTCCTTACCCCGAGCCGAGTGCTGCTTTTACGATCGGACGGCACCTATCGAAACATGTAAATGCGATTTAGAATCCCTTTAGCCTCGTTCCACGCCCCTCCCCTCTTGCTCCTCGCTCTCTCTATTCACGCAGCCCTCTCCGCCATTCAAGTTGTACGCTTTCTTGCCGATCTAACTCGCTCGTTATAGCGGGATTATGCCGATAACATATTCAGGCCGGAGAATAAACGCGAGGATGATCGACGGACCAACCGATAAAGCGTTACGGCTGTCTCTCGGCTAGCATCTCGTTGACACGGCCACTTTATTTGTTCCCGTACCCCGCCAGGGACATCGAGATGTCACGTATCACCGTCGAGGATCCAGCCACATTTTCTTTGCGCGACGAATTGACCGTGCTCGACAGACTCAAGTGGAGCACGCGTAAGGCCGTGGTTACAGCGTGTCTTCCCACGGATCGTTGATCAGACAAACTAAATCCGAGTATCCGAACATCGAAATGCGTATACGGCAATTTGAACTTGTCCCTCTGAACGATTATCGTAGAAAGTTTATACGAGTGTATTACGCGCATTGCCTTTCTTCCTCTAATCTAATTATTCTTGTTCATTTAATTGTTACTATCCTCCGTGGCGCTTGTTTTTCCCTTTTCTCTGTAACTAAGGCGATGCGAACAATGCAAGGCGTAATAATATATGAATATTCATATATACGAATAGAAATGCTTTGTCAAAACATACAATTTCAATATGGGACGCGATATTTGTTCTGTTCCTTTGAAACTTTATTCTTCTACCGACGTCCACGTTGTTGACTAAAGTCGTCGTCGGCGTACAGAAAACGCTCGACGATGGTTCACTATGGTTATCGTCAATATCCAAAGGATTAAATAAAGCAAAGTTTCTATAAATGTTGAAATACCTTCGCGAGTCACCGTACTCGTAAGAATTTAGAAAGCAGAGTCGTACAAAAGACAGGGTATTTCGTGGAATTTTCTGGAGTCGCGCCCAGACGCTTTAAAAGAGAAACTCTTCTTTTTCCAGAAGAAACGCCGATGAAATATTAAAAAAACACAACCGCAACATATTTTTCTGGTCGCAGCGATCCGCGTAACACAGTTTGAAAGGGTCTTAACAAATTTCCCGCGTTTGCCCCGTGTTCCCGAAGGCGTCGTTCCTTCTGCGAGAATGATCCACCCTTATAAATTTCGCAGCGTTTTATTCTCTCCTCGGTCTCGCCCCGCTCCTCGTTTCAGTGCGGATTTTTACGACGCTCCACCCACGACCCGATTCCAAAGGAAACATGTAAATACTTATGACGAACGTCGTGTATAGACGATTTCGTTTGACGACGCGTCGTTTCGCGACACACTGTGCCCTTTCCTGCATAGCCACCCCCTTACAGGGGGTGCAAAGATACGAGTTTCATGGCGGCCAGTTTTACGACAGCTCTTTAGAGATATTTCACTCGCCCCTTCTTCCTTTCGATTCTCCCCTTATTCTTCCAAGTAAACGGTCTGTTTTCTCTGTTGTTTAAAATAACCATTCCCTTTCGTTTATTTTTCCCTAACGGTATGTCGAGAATTCGCTAATAACGTTCGTATTTCTTAGTTGCAGCGAATACACATCGATCGCGATAGATAAACGGTGTCGAATTCGTACCGAAATGTACGTGCTTTGAAGTGTAGGTACTCGACCGATCGTGCGTTTAAATTCGTCACATTCCCTCATCCATTGTATCCCGGCGCAGATTCGTCGTTACGAATGAGTTACGAAGCAAAGAAGATGTTAAAAAATCGTAGGGACGTATCGGAACACCGATCGTCCCACTTTTATCACCCACTCGAACACTTTGGATTCTTCGAGTCGCGTCGCACCATTCCAGCCCTTTAAAGTTTTCCAACAGCTATAATATCGAGCGTTACGCGAATTGGGAAGTTTCCGTAGATCCTGAACGTGATTCGAAGCGTCTGGAGCCCATCACTGGTTCTCGGCTTCCGGCAGGGATGGGCTACAAATTTTTATGTCCACTCCCTTGCTCGCGATATCGTTCCGCTCGCGCGCACGCTCGATTGTTTTTCGTCGTTAAACAACGAACGCCTTCGTTCGCTCGTAAACTTGCTCGTTGTTGCAAACTTTCATCGAGGAATTTGGAGGATCTGCGCGCGATCGATGATAGTGTTGATATCAAAAAGTATTGACAATACGTTGCTGACCGTGTACCTTCGATACCGAAGAACCGGGATATTAATCCTTTTATTTTAAAACTGATTGTTTTTTAAGTATTCTTTCACGGTATTCTTCCACCAATCTTTTAGCATTGACCGATAACGATAACGCGAACTTCTTCACGACGATGCACGTGCCACGTCATCAGTCAGACCGTCTCTGCATCGTTAATTTTGAGTACATTAAATCATATCTGTTAACGAATGTACTCGAGTCGAGTTGCTTGAAATGTACTTTTTATCTATCCGTAAATTTTACCGACACACGATGCATTACCCATGTGGAGTAACTCAAGTTTCTTCCAACTTGCAGCTTACTCGCAGATGCAACGGAAACTTTTATCTCTGTCTTTCAAACAGTTTCGCGCTAAAGATAGATTACTAAAATACAAAGAAGAAGAAGATTCTCGAGCAAGTTTTATCGCGTTCCATAAAGCAGACACTGTTCTGAGAAGATCAGAAAGAGGCGAATGGGCCGCGATCCGTCTCCGGGAATGGACCCCTTGAAATCCACGCTCTCCCATTGATATTCCCATCGTTTCTTTGTTCTTCGTGCGGGATCAGCGAAATCTCGGGATGGTTTATCGCGCGTAACGTCGCCGTGACTCTGACGAACGAAAACTCGAGCCTTCGAGTTCGAAAAAGGTATAACCTATCGAGGGTTGTCGTTTAACGATCCTAGTTAACGATCGCAGAAAAATAAAGAAAAGGTAGATGGTCCATTTTTGGTTTGTCAATGCCATTTTCCTTTTATAAACCCTCCGTTTCTTATCCCTCGGCGTTTCCCCAGAGCCGTCGCTGTGACGTTATTTCAAGAAAATATTCGCGGTTCCTTTTAAAACGTTACTCTCCGAGAGACAAAGTTGATTCAGTCGAACACGTTAATTTCGTTGGTCAGCGTTCGTCCGCTTCTTAAAGGGAACGTCGTCTTGCAGCGCGAGCGGTTGGTTAGAGGGAGAAGCTCTCCTTCGCGTGTGATATAGGGTTGCTCCAGGGTCAAAGGATGAATAATGCAGAGTAAAATATGTAAGATCGCCAAAGGGCGAGCGAGTGAATAACGGCTGCTCGAAATACACGCAACGACGACGGTGAGTGGCCAAAGAGATGGCTCGCTGGAATCCACGTCTCCAAGGTTTCTATCGGTTGTTTCTAGAAGATTCTGGTTCGCTGAAAAGAAAGCGAAAAATTTGGGATTCCGTTCCGGAAGCCTGAGTTACATTCAAAGGATTTTTTACGACCGCCACGCAATCGTTTCTCGTTTTATAAAAGTTGCATGAGAGAGCACGGTGGAAGAGTGGAATTTCAAATTCTGTGATTATGCAGCCGGCGGCTGTAAGGGTGTCGTTACTGCCCTTCGAGAGGCGAGCACCAGGGGGTGGCGATTCGCCCTCAGGGCAAAAATTCATTCTGAAATCGGTTATTATTCAGGGGATATCGGCTCGGAGCTCGCTCTGATTAATAGGCTATGCGTATTTTCAAGCTATTACGATTCTCGTTAATTGTTGACACGAATTTTCGATTGTTGCAACATTTGTAGAACTAGATTAAGGATCGAGGTGCACTAGGTTAACGCTCTATTAAGGTAGATACCCTTTACGAGCATATTACACGCGTTACGCGAGACGCCGGATGTTTTAGATAATTTTTGAAGCTTTCGAAAAATTCCCTGTAATTATTCGCATTTACTCGAGCTTTCGCGAGCGTCCTAATACCCCTGAAGAGGGTTGTAACTGGGCAACGCAGCCGAGGGCCAGTGGCCAGTTCGAGGGTTCGAGATCGATTATTATTCGTGTTCGTTTGCGTTGATTAATGAGCCACGCCTCTCGCTCGAAACAGCTGAAGCGGATTCGGAGTAAGCAGAGTGAGAGGGGAAGAGGACGGAACATGGTACCGAACGGAAGTCCTGGGAGCTGTGAGACAGTTTGCAGGCAGTGCCGTGCCACCAAGACATTGAATTAATCGTCATTAGGCGTCCCGGCTCGACTGACTGCGGTGTCAGCCGTAGAACGGTGCTGCTGCCACCCTCTTGTCATTAATAACGCTTCCCTCTCGCGAGAGATGCCCGATCTGAAACCTACCTTCGACTCCATCGACTTTTGAAGACTTTTAATCCGTCGCCGTTTGATTTTCATTTGCTTCTACTGCGGGATGTTAAACGGGGGAGCGGATTCGAGAATCGAACCAAAGTCAAAGTCGTGATTGGCTTGGATTCCGGCCGACCAAAGTTGCCGTCGGTGAAGCTCGGTCCCTAAAGATTGCTGGAAACGCGGAAGATCAATCGTGATCGTGCTCCTTTGTCTCCTTTTTCCTGTTCCATTCGTCTTTCTCTCGTTAGTCTTTTTACGATTCATTCGTTCGTCCGAACATCAGGAAGTTCTGTGATCTTGCTGCAATCTTTCACGCATCTCTGATTCCGGCCATTGAAAGTTTCCCTCAAAGGTGAAATTTTCATTCGTCGTAGGCTGGTAACTTTATAGTCTTTACGACTATAATTGGAAACTATCTCGCTGATGGAGGCACGTCAGAATCGCGCAGAAGCGTCGTTACGCGTATAACTTCGACGATTATTAATAATATCGCGTAATTATTATTACAATCGTTGGCTTTTCTCTGCACCAATTTCGTGCACGAGGGTGAGCCCTCGTCGGGATCCGAGTATTTAATGAAGCAACCCTTATATGGGTTGTTCCCAGGGGGAGAAAGGTCTTGCCGTTTCCATCGTTATTACGGCGCAGACTGACGTCACTGTTTATACAATTACGTTTCGTTCTCCAGAGATACGAGCCTCTGGTTGACTAGGTAAACTGATCGAGCTCGACGTCTCGGATCGGCTTGTTCTATTTGTGCGTCAATGATTCTTCCAGAGATTTAGCGAATAAATTATAGTTGCGTTAAATTCTTCGAATACTAATCTAGCGCGTCTTTGATAATCAATGACATTCTATTCGATAATTTTCGATACCGTAGTTGTAAAGAAGTTGCATTTTAGACAGATGCGTGTTTATTAATACGTTGGTTGCCATCGTTGCTTAGAATGAGATGTCCGCAAGGCTTAGCAGCAAGATCACAATCTTATTGGCCAACGTGACACCGAGCAGTCGTGGCCGAGTGGTTAAGGCGTCTGACTAGAAATCAGATTCCCTCTGGGAGCGTAGGTTCGAGTCCTACCGACTGCGGTTGTAATTTCTACGAGAAATTTTTTTTATTTTTATATATTAATCGAATCAAACGTGATGCAAAGAGATACCGTACCGGGTATTCACGTTGGATAACTCTGCTGCGATCAGAGTAGAGGAAAACGAGAAGAAGATTTTTAACGTTTAAACTTCGCACCGATTTTAGAGATTTTCCAACGATAGACAATTACGATTCGATGAAAAATAATCGGTAGTTTCGTACGTTTCATTTTACATCGCAATTAATAATATCTTCTACGGCTTCTAAGATCCTCCGAGTGCAAATCGCAAGTAAAATAAGCAGATCCATCGGACGAATATTCGTGGCGATCGAACGGTCCGTTTCTGTCGCGAGACGAAATCATCGTTTTACATTAGAGTCGAGCGTAATAAAGTTGGAGAACGCAAAGGATACGGCGCAACCTTCTCCCTTGTCTGTCCTGGCGACCGGCTGTTTGCCTATCTCCGCGTATATCTCCCTTAACGACGCGAAGTCTGGTGAAACTGTGATACAGCCGCAATATTAATAGGGTATACTCATTCCCGCCCCTTCCGGTCGGCCAACATAGCCAGATCCAGCCCTAAAGACAAATCCCGAGCTAATGTTGTTAGCTGGTCCTACGGGAGTCGTGGCGTGTTCTCAGACAAACAGACAATGCGTCGAGTGGATTCGTAAAGCCCGGATAAACACTCTAATATCTGCAAGATCGGACGTTAGACCCCTTCCCTGGTCTCGTTTATTTTCGGATCGCTCGAACGTCGCGTTGATCAATTAACTCTATCTTGGTTCGATCGATCGACACGATCTTGACTTCGTACGTTCAGAGTGGAGTATAGGGGAAAGGATTGAGCCGAGGAACAAGGGCTAAGAATAACAAGAATTTCATTCTCTGAAGTCGTATCGATCGACTGTACGAGTTAACAAGTAGAGTCGCAAACGTAACTTTTTTAATTTGTCTCGGAATTAATACTATTAATACTATTTCTGTTATGCTGTTCGAATGAGTAAACTTTAATCGTCGAATAGAGTCACTTATCTGTTGGAAGTAAGTTAATTGCGTACGTAATCTCGGCACGTAATTACGATATGCAGTGAAACTGATATTTGCAAAAAGTGGAGTGGATCAGTTTTGCTCCCGAAAGGTTTGATTAATAGACTATTTCAGAAACGTACCGAATGCGTATAACTCGTTATATCAGTTTTGAAACGATCAGAAGTAGATCAACGAATTGAAACAAATGACGTGTGCTTAGCAATTGACTAGCTGCCTCCTCTAATTTTTATATCAAATAAAAATCGATATCTAGCAGAAATCTACCGCGTGGAGCAGGTTAGCGTCAATCGCAAACAGATCCCAACGACGTAACCAAGAAGAAGCAAGTTCTGCGTGGATAGTACGTCCGATGGACGAGGGTCAATTAAATGCCATTAGCGCGGTTGGATTTTGGCCAATCCCTGTAACGAGGCTAACACACGGAGGATATCGAAACGGATAATACTCGCGTAAACCCTCGGGTTGCTCTGGATCCCTGGACATCGTGGACCGTAATCGGATTGCTAGCGTGTAGCCCGAGACGCGTCCACGTTATCGTGGAACATTAATTTTTATGAGCTTTCGATATGACCCAGGTAGAACGTGCAGTCCCACCGAGACATAGCAATCCCCTTTCAGGTACTCCAGGAATAAAGATCCTTTTTCGTAAAGAAAATAGAATACGAGGGCGGACGGTTTGATCGAATCGTATTTCGAATGCTGCTTCGACGAAGGTTTTAGGTCCTTGCTCATCTGACGGAACAACGCATCAACGACATCGTTGATATGTCCGATTCAACAGCACGATAACGAAATAACAATAACGTTTGAGGGCTATTCGCTACGCAGCGCGGTCAAACGTCGAAACCAAGAAAGTATGGCAATTAAATAGCTAACAGCTCCTAGTGTCTAGGAAACTCTCAAAGTTACTTGTTAATAAATCGAGTCAGCGAAGAAGAATCACATTTCTACGACACCTCGTTAAGCTTTGTAATATACTTATGCTATCGAGACGCTGCGAAACAGTAAGTATACTGCTTACAGTTAGCGTAGTGTAGTACTTCCATCAATGCATCTACGTAGAATAACACAAATAAATCGATACTAATCCGACGTCGTTCGCGCATTGTGATATTACGCGGACAGCCTTTGCTCGTCTATAAATAAAATCCCGTAATGATCACGGCGCAACAGTTAACAATTAATGGCACACAGCACGATGAACTCCGTTAGAGTCGTGTTTCTCGATCGACGTTTCCACGATTAGTTGATCGCCAGAGAACACGAGAATAGAGCGAAGAACGAGGGGGCTGATTAATAACAATTAAACGGCGTCGTCTCCTGGAGATACGCAATGCAATTCATCCATCCGAGGATTGAACGCTATCTAAACGAGTGATGTGTAAGCGTAGCTATTATCGTGGCACGAGAAGCCTTTTCTCGAGAAGAGAGAAGGAAAGAGGCGAGTCAGAGGTCGGCAATTGTCGCGTCAACTAATGTTACGGTCTATCTTGTAAGAGCCCGACTAATGGCCGTCTCAGGAGTCGCTAATATGCCGTAAGTAGGACCGTCGACGGGGGAACGCAACTCCCATAATCGTAACTGCAGTTGCCTTCCGCGGAAACGACGCTTCCGTTCCATGGGGAGTTTCCGTGTTAAACGAGCTACTCTCGCTGGAAATCAGCCGGGAAAGAAAAGTAGACCGGTGTTAATATCTCTGTCTCGTTCCTGTCAAGAGTCTAACTTATACCGCGTATATAATAAGGTGCTGGCAGTTTCCAGTCGTTCGTATTCTAGCAACATTTCTCTAAAGTTGAATATTTTTCCGCGCGATCGTCTCTATAACGCACCGTTCACAATTTTTGAACGATGCGTTACAGGAGCGTAAATACACTTTGCGATTATAAATAAAAGCGATAAGATAAAGCGATTATATCGCGTGCCTGATTTCTTGAATCGTTCGTGCACATAGCTTCACCAGTTAATTTCATCTTTCTCTTTTTCACCGATTCAACGGCGGACGATACAGTCGCGAAAAACTATCCAATTTGCAAGACGCAGAACACGAAGGAGAATTTCAAGCGAAGAGTAACCTCGAACTCGTTGCTGGTGTATTCGAAACGAGGCGAGCTCGGCGGTTTCAGGCACGCAACGTCGGTCGCATCGATCAAACGCTCTTTCGAGAATCGAATAATCGCGGCGGCGCGGCGCCGCTCGGTGGCGAACGCATCGATGCAGCTACGCCGCTCTTCTTTCGCACCCTTCCGTTCCGCCCGAATATACAAAGCGAAAAGGCCGTTGCGAAAGCAGCTCACGTTGTTCCCTTCTCCTGGCTAGTATCGGCCGCTGCGATATTTCACCGTTATGTTTAATAATTCGCAGACAGTCCGATGGAGAAAGCCGCTTTGACTCCACCCTTCTTCGCTCTTTCGACCTTTTTCGTCGGCTTATTTCTTGCTTCGTCGAGGATGTCGTAGTTGCCATAAGTTTCGCCAGCCGTGGCGCGTGAGCCACTTCAAGTATGAAATGAACTACGTGCCACTCTTACGGTATCTGACTTACAAAATAGGGGTTATTCTCCTTTGAACATATTTTTCAGTCGAATCTTAAGTATCCATGATTTTTGGGAAAAGATCGAGACGATCCTCTCATTTTTGACGCCGAAACTAGCGATACCAGTTTAGAGTACAACTTGCGTCAATTTCGTCGCAGAAGGGACAGATAAATAAACCGCTACGTATATAGATAAAATCTATAGTGTTTAGTGTGAAAAATTTTATCGTGTAAGATCAAATGGTAATTCATATTACATTCATCTTACATTCCTATCGGCCGATGATTTTCGTGTATTTGCTTGAACGAAGAAAGATATGGTTGCGAATCATTTCCACATAGACGACGAAGTTAAAAATGTTATCGGAGAATTTGTTGGAAATTCGACAAATGCTTGCAGATACCTACGAACTAGTTTTCTCTTTCACGATAGAAACATCGTAGCTTTTGTTTCGCGTTTAATTTCCTCGAAGGATGAGTCACCTGGAAACCAATAAGCTGCACCTGTTTGCAACTCGCAAAAACCATGGACATTTTCCAGGTGTTTCCGTCTACACGCTCGGCATTCCGGACGTATTACGGCTGCTTGTAGCCAATTTCTGTGTTGCCGGTTTATCCGTCGCCGCCGCAAGATATTCCGCCGCCCTTGCGGTCGACTCGTATCGCAGGACGCCATGAGGGAGGTGAGCGCTATAAAGGGGATGGGCGCCTCTGGGACTACAAGTTCCGGATTCCCGTTAACAGTAGTTTTACGATCCGAACTTCAGAGAGATCAGCGCCGTCTTCTATGAATATTAACCCTGGACCCTTTAACCGACCGACCTGGCCGATTACTTCATCCCCATGCGTGCAATTATCGTGGACCCGGGACTCTGAAACGATCTCGGTCCAACTTTGCATCGAGAGTGATCGGTTTGGTCTGGCGGAGAAGAAACAATGCTCTGATCTCGTGAATTTACATGTTTTCCAAATGTTAATGTCATTTCACGATCGAAGAATAAACACTATAAAGCAAGTTAGGTCCAAAATATAGTTGGCCTATAAGCTGATGAAGTTTTATAAAAATCAAAGGCAACGACTATTGAAACGAACGTCGTTTTAATATCTTGGACAATTGAAGATTATCGATACGACGGAACAATACGTCTTCTCGGGAAAATTCCTTTCAAGATATTTTACATATCCTTTCGCGTTATCCGTATTCTCCTCGTTTCCGTATCTTTAAGTTGTAAATTGCCACAAAAGCAGGATGATAAAGAGGAACTTCATCGTCCACGTAGCAACAAACGATTTTCCGTTTCACGCGTTTTTTCCCACGTGTACTCGTTATTATCATTGCCACATTTATCGCCCCCCATTTACAAATCCCGTGGAGGATGTCACGGTATCGCAAGTAAACAAGCGAACACAGCTCGATCAGGCTGAAACGAGTTTCTCGCGTTCACAGGGGTAATTTACCATGGACAATGGCTGAACCGTTCGGTTACGGAGCTCCATCCGTATTCACCGGACGAAGCGCGATCCGTTACTTCGTCTGCGACATGGAGCCTGCATTGTGCTCGTGGTCCAGTGCGGAATTACGCTCGCGAGTCGACCGGACGAATCGGCCTTTAGATCGGGAGACAACAGGGGCAGGACGATGGTTAATGGGAATCCGTCGGCAATTTCGCGTACGAACTTGTCCTCCTGGAACGTGACGGGAATGCCGGCGAATTTGTTTTTCCTTCGTGCCGGCAGTCAGCTGGAGGGTGTAAAATTGGATGGCTTGCAAAATGGATTCTTATCGTGACGGTTAATGGCTGGCCATGGCGGCTAGAGGTATTGCTCGAGAATGGAGAAATCGAAGAATCGACGATCGTTTCAGCGGTATGTGTCGACAGAAAGATTCGCTCTTGTTACGGAACTTTCAAGCGTGTCATAGTCTGATCGATATTCCGCACGAGCGTACTGCATCTAACGGTGTTTTTATTAAATAAAGAAATAGTTTAATAGACAAGGGCCACTGTCGAACGGTTAATGTTATTTCCCCTCGAAAAAAGACGAAACTTTTGTGCTTTTCTGCCGTACTAAATTTACCGCGACCTCCGCATAACGAAGACAATGATTCATCCCGTAAGCCTTATCGTTCGCGTCTTAATTTATGAAACATTTTCTTCGGACCAGATGCATGCACGTCATCCAACGATTTATAGGAGCCGTATCATATCCACCCTCGGTTGGCTGTCGTTCGTTCGCGTGTATTGATAGAAATTTAGGCGGACTTCTGAACAAGGCCGTTGCGTGTCCCGCAATCAGCTTGATGCGCGATTGTCTTGGAACGATCTAATTTATCTTCCAGTATTCCAACAGTCGGCCTCTCCGCATTGCGAAATTAATCAGGCGGCTCCAGACGCGCCTTTGTTGCCTGCCGCTCGTCAAGACCTTGCTCTTCCGCGATAGATTAACAAATACGAACCGCGTCTGGTACTATCTCTCCGCGCGTCTCACTCGATCCTAATATTCCCGTCATTTAACGAAACTCTATCTCCCTTGCCTCTATAATTTTGCAATTCATCTCACGCAGTTTGATTTTATTCGGCGCAATACGCGAAAGTAAGTATTCCCGTAAAAACTCGTACTTCTAAAATCAACGTTGCATCGAGCTTTCGAAGCACCGCTGCGTCGTTATTTTATAACGCTTCTGCAACGGTGAAATCATCGAAATATCGCATAAATTATCGCGAGCTCGTGTTTTTATATTCACCACGTCGAAATCGCTAGCAATCAGGGCTCTGTTCCGAGAAAAAGTAGCTAATGTCTTTTCCAATGAACCATTTCGCTCCAGCCTCGGTCACCCTCTTCGATTAACCATCGATACAAGTCTCCCGAAGTAATCGGCGTCGAAGTTTCGGTAACGAGCCAGTCTAGCTGGTAATATTCCCACGACGAGTTAAGGGGTTGGAGGAACGGATACTCGGGGGACCTAAAGACGAACGTTTCCTTTTCGTGTTGAACTCCTCTCGCTACTTTGCGTGCCAAGTTTCAACGGAGCGTGGGTAATGGGCTCTTTTGCCACTTTCCTCGCGATGGAAAGCGAATTCCTCCCAGGTGAACGATGTTTGCCAAACCTCGGCCGACAGGGGGTGCTGCATCCACCGGTTTCAATATCGATCCGTATGATAGACAGCGTGTTCGATCGACCAGAGTAGATGGTTGCCTCTTGCGCGCCACGATAATAACGCGCATTTCAGCTAGAGCTTGGCGGGATTAAGCGAATCGAAGTGCCTTCTCGACGTTTAGCCTATCGTTAGCATAATCGGTCGGATGTACACTCTGAAATCTATTTGCAGATTCGCCGTATGACCGTCTACGTCGCGATCAATACGCCTTGACCGGTAGGTCGATCTCTCCGTTCGACTATGAGGCTTCCTCTCAGGGCCTGACCGCTACGCGGCGAGACCGTTGCACAAAGCGTTTCAGAAAATTGGTGTCAAACTTCAGCGACACGTCGCATTTATGAAAATAAGTAGAAATCTGAATAATCATATCTACGCAAACATATGTTACGAGTATAATTGAAGAAACGAAGAATATCACGCTTTGGATATTTCATACATTTTTGTGAATTACGCGCGCTCTCTGCATTTTTCAACGTTATTTCCGAAACCTTCAAATTCCATAAAATTCTTTTCAATTCTTCCCCTATAAATGCGTTGAACTCTGCAGGCAGAACATCGTTAGAAAAAGGATCTTAAAAGCTGATTTTAATAAAAGTATTTCATATAATGGCTACTATTCTCAATGCTAATTACTATCTTGATATGTTGCAATTGGATTTTCGGCGTTTCAGTCGATACGCCGTTATCTTAACCAATGGATATCGTATCGATATCTTTTTTCCCAAAAGTTATCGTACCAGCAAAATAAATTCTCTACGAAATGGAACAAGTATGTGCTCGAAGCATTACGAAATACGGTAACTATATTGCTTGCGTTTCGAAAATGTATCTATTTTTGCCGGGTATAGACTAGTGGAAAACCTTAGAAGTGATAAAAATTAAAAAGCGTTTTCTTAGAAATTAATGGAGTTAAGGGACGAAGATCAGGATGGATATCGAGTGTTTTATTAATTGTAATTAATTATAATTTTATTAACAATAATAGTATTAAAGAAATCGAAAGTGTAAGTAGCGTCTGCTAAAATATTTTTATATTAATGTCACACCTCTTGGATTTGCAAGTGTGTTGATGTTGTTCCCGTATCTCGATGCTGTTTCAAAGGATTTGTGAAGTTGGAGGAAGAGCAGGTAGGAAACACAGTTCTTACGTGATCTATAACTTTAACAATCGGACATCGTTTATCGTGCATTTACTTCTTATTATTATTATTTATTCATATTCCTTATATTATCAATTATATATAATATTATTTACTATTATTCCTTCAAAGCTTTAAGTATCCTTATCTATCAGTGTTCGGTACTCGTTATTATCTTATCTATCAGAAAAGAATGGTTCGTCGCGTATACTTGGAAGGTCTGGAGCCGTTATTTTCGATAAATCCGATACAATCGTAACTTGTGATTGATTTTATCTGTTTGTATTATCGCTGAAACGTGCTTTTTACAAATAATTCCTCGGTCGGCTGTTTCACAAATCGTGGAATATCGCGTGATGGTGTGCGAACGAGTGGAACACTCTTGTTCCTATGCTGGTCTATGTCGCTAACTCGTTATACGACATCACAACTTTGAGTAGCGTTTTTAAAAGTACACACGGAGATACGAGCGCAGATTCGTGACTTCGTGCAGGCTGAATTTTGTAATCACGACAGAGTCGACGCCGGTCTGGTACTTTCCAGCGTGTTTCGTAGCTGCTTTCGTGCCACTGACGCCGTGAAATCGTAAAAAATTTGCCATTCCCGGAACCGCAAGGGTAACCGCGATTTTCACAAATCGGAGTGGCACGACAAAAACTGCAGAAGCAGAAAATGCAAATTTTCGACGGTGGCGTCGCGCGGAATTTCCTGCTTTATTACTTCACCCCCCGGTGTCGACAGACCCAGACCGACGAGAGTAGATAACAGGAGGAAAAAAAAAAAAGAAGAAAGAAAAGGAACGAAAGGATACACGCTCCTGTGGATCGTCGTTCGCGGGAAGAGAGCGGCGTAGTCTTTTTTTTCTTCATTATTCCCGCGACGTACACTTATTCCCCGGTCTCGTGGACGTCGCGTTTTCGTTCCAACGATTGTACGCCCCGACAATGGACCGACGACTCGCGCTGAAGTTTCGATTCTGTCCCCGTCAATTCCTTTTTTTTCTCTCTCTATAGCAGGCCAGCTACTGCTTCGTCTCCTGCTGCCTCTCTGTCTATCACTGACAGCAAAAAGTTTCACGTCGCTCGTGAAACTTTCTCATTGTCTCGAGTTCCCTTGTTTGACAAGGCTCGGCCACGGGCTGGCCGGTTATCGTTCGAATTACCTGAAACCGCGCCATCCAACGGGACGAAACATATTTTTCCCTGCTCCAGTAGTCGTTTCAGTCTATTGTCTCGCCGGCTCGGGTGTTCCGCGACGAGTCGATGTCGCGACGCTCGCAAGAGAGGCTTTCCTCTCGGCACACGGAGTCAATTTACCGAGGAATTAATTCTGCTGTCAACGAAGAGAGGCAGAGAGGTTCGAAAGGAGCCAGCCGTGGCTCGAGTGGCGACAGAGGCTGCGTCAAAGCGAAAATGCGACGCTTTAATTGCGTCTTTCGGCTTGTTTCCGCATTGTTTTCGACCTCGATAATCGCGTTGCCTCGTTCCAGCTACTTCGCCGAGTGGGCTTGTAGCGAATTTTTAATCAAAGGGCACGATGGCTTCTATTTCTATAACTTTCGAGTCCGAAACGAGCACAGACTCCCGATAGCATAGTGTCCGAAAAGATTCCTTGCGATATACGTCTAAAAAAGCGAGCGATACCTACGTGGCACGATTCTAGACGCGAGGACATTTGTCGAGTTACAAATAGTTGAATTGTACGTTAAAAACATAAAGTTCATTTGCACTGCTGGCAACGTATCTTCAGTTTGCAATGAAATTATTTAATTATGTCTCGAAAGATAATTCTCAAACAGCATTTTCGTACGTGAATCTTTCTATTGTCATCTTGATGTCTGGAATATATTCTACGCGCGTTGTTCGATACATGTATATGTCGCCCACATTTTCTTAACACGCCGTGCAATCGGTATTTATTTTTCAATTAAACACCAAGTACGGTGTTTAAACCCCTCGTTCCATTACAATTTCATCCCATCAGAGGCAAATACATCCACGTGTAAATTAACCAATTCCAAATAGCACTGGTCACCGTTTCCCAAAGCAACCAGTTGGAAATTTCACGCTAACGCATCGCGATCTACCTTCGGTATCCCTTGGCGATAGTTCTAACCTGGTCTAACCCTTCGTGGCCGTGGACCCTTTTGGCACGAGCGTCGGATTAGATTTAACCATCGGTGGAGGACGGAGGTGAGTTCACTTCATAATGACTAGGGGGATCCATTGTCCATCCGGGCAGAGGCGAGGGTCGCGGGCTAACTTCGCCCCGGAGGTATTGGCAACGGTGAGCAGGGATGGGCCTCGTGTCCGTCGCTATCCTCGACGAGTTACAAAGTCATTGTTTGCGATGGCTATTCCCGAGAGGCACGAATACGTTATTTTCGACGTTATTCCCGGTGAGAAGCTTCTGGTAGAAGCAATTCGATTTCCTCGAATCTCTCTCTTCCACGTACATACGTGACCTTATCAAAAAGTAATGCGACCGCTTTCTTTATAACTTGGATTGGGTGTCTCGACAGACAACAAATAAGTTACAAATATTTAGAAAAAAGGAAGAAACAGATATTTTCAGTCTTGTTGCACTCGTTGCTCGTTTTTTAACCAATTGTACCGTTTTTAACGCTATAGAATATTTCAAGCTATACGTGGCTACAGAACCTGGTGACTTTGCTTTCTGAAATCGATTTTTCTCAGCGATTGACTCTTCTTTATTGCCACGTGAAATTTAAAGTCCTTCGGCGATAATCAAACTGCTCTGTATTCTCGTCTAATTATGCTTCTAGCAACAGCTCGTAGACGACGAGCATTTTATTGATGCGTTTCGTTTCCGAGTACAGTTGTTATAGTTCGCGCGTTTAATCGATTATCGCGATAAACTTTGCCAAAACAGTGGATGGCGGGAATAAGTAACACGAAACGAAATTGGTCGCGGCAAGTAAATACGAGGCGTGCAATTTTCGCGTCGAGGTCACTCGACATAAACCGATAAAAACGTGTAACGTAATACTGATTGGAAGAGTGCTTGTAACGGAATGACGTTGTACTCCGAAACTCTCTTCCTCTGTTTGCCATTACGTTTTTATTTCGTTTGTCAATACGTCCGAATGATGTACAGCGTATACGCATATGGATTCTTGGAACCATGGCTAGACGATTCTATCGCATTAATATTATCCATGTCCTCGTACCATTATCAGCATGATAATACCAGTACCGTGTTTTTTAAACACCATGCATCGTTCAGATATCGATTACACACTAACAAGCTCTAGATTCGAGAAAGGAACCATCTATCGACGGTTAAAGACCGCACGGATGGTTCAATCGTCTCAGTAGGATGGTTCGAGGGCAGCGATCTTCCTTCTGCGAACGTGGAAGAGAGAACGGCTGCACCGAACACGGTGCTCAATCTCCGCTCTCGATCCTGGTTAACCGAATGGCCTCGCACAGCAACGTTCCCCAGATCGTCTGTACCAATTAACACCGACCGCGCTCACGAGCACACCTAACGGGCAGCTCGCGCTACCAATAAACCCATCCTCGCATAAAATACGAACCGATGTCATTAATCTCAATAGCGAGGCTGAGGTCGGTAATTAACGCGGCCACCAAGGCCGAGGGCGGTACACTCTTGGTCAAAACTTTCGTCGAAGACGATTAATATCAAATTGCTCCGTACGAATGGTCCTTTTGTACGAAACTTGTACGAAAGATACAGCAATAGAATCGCGATGCGTTCAAATCAGCTAACAGCGAATCCACGTCGCTAAAAGATTGAAGAGGAAACACCCGCGTGATCTAGTTTCAGCATTTACGATTGGCACATACCGTCAATACGCTACAAATGTGTACAAATATACAGGGTATCCCCGAAATCATGATCCAAGCGGTCGAGCGGCGATTCTACAGCAGAAAGAGAAGTCGGATGCCTCGAAACCTTAAACGAAAATATGTTATTTCTAGGTGATTTCCAAGACACTCTGCATGTGCGCGTGTTGTCAGTCTGCAACAGCATCTGCGAAATTTGAAAAATGTGGAGAATAAGAAAGAACTTATACGCTGTTTTATAAAACATTCGGCGGACTTGCAGGAACGCGGTCCATCGCGGACTTTCATGGGACTTGTTTTGATCGCTACGGTTATATGCACGTATAAACAAGCAGGAGAAGAGCTTCAGAACGTTGAAGTACAACTATCCCGAAATCGTAATCGCAGGAAAGATTTTAACGTATACTCGAGGAAGGAAAAATCCATCTCGAAAGGGTCAAATTCCTATAGCGCGCAGCGTCTTCTTATTACGTAAGAGTTACTTTAATCGACGAGATCTATAGACTAGATCCATCGACAGATTATCGAAAGAACGACGAGTTATGGAGAATTGGTGATAAAATAGCTCGGAAGGCAGAAAGTCGTTGAAACGAGCGTAATTCGCGGAACATGAATACCATCGAGAAGAAATAGAGCTGGTAAATCAGAAAACTTTCACCGGGGAGAAGATAGGCAGTAGCCTGAGCGAAATTATATTTACCCCTCGTGCTCGAGGGATATATTATTATTTTGGGGGAGACACTTGTTAGGATTCCGTATCCATGGAATCCCTACTTATTCTACTTCTATAGGACGATGGAAATTCCGTGGTAATACGATACCGATTTTTCCTATCTTCTCGACTTTCGTCCATTCGTTTAATCATCGCTTTCGCTGTTTTCTCGTTCATAACTTTCGGTAATTAGATCGTAAAGGATTTTACACGCCTATCGAAGGACATGTGAAAATGAAATTACTGGAAACGTTAGGCTTAACTACAAGTTTCAGGATAGACGCCCTACAATTACATAAATTTTTCTACGAAGATTTTTCTACGGTAAGAACACGAAGAAGCAGGAATCTGCGTAGAATTCGATACAATTACCGTTCGAACACGGCTAAGACACCGGTTGATAACGGTCCACGGACCAGCGAAATTGATTTAGAGCCGCTGGTATCCTGGATGGCATCGGCGGCGCCGATAAATCAGCGCGAAAAGCAATTTAAACCGGTACAGAGTCCGATCATCGTAACCCCGGCAATAGCGACCGGCTGTGGATTCCCAACGTTGGCATAAGTTTTCATTTGCACCGACTCGCTAACGAAGTCTTCGACGATAAATTCGCCGGAGCTTTTCCACACGGGGTAATCCCATTGCCGAGGCTAAAGCCCGTCCCGAAGCTCAACGAGGATCGGCCTTCTTCGCGCGAATTAAGACGAATCCTTGCGATATGGTCGCCTGCACCTTGCTACCGATTTTCTCGATAAATCCTCTACGGAAAATGGGCCGATAGTCGACGATGCAATTGCTACAGATTTCTTCCCATTCGATCGTCCAAGCCTATTGAAACGAATGTAACGGATGCGGTTAAAACACGTTTTATACCGCGTCGTTTATTTTCTTGGAACGAGAAAGCTCGAAATATTGAATCGTTTCATAAGTAACGTCCTATCGATCTACGCGATCGTCCAAATTTTACGGTACTTACTGTCGAATAATGTATCGTACGTATCTGCTGCTTTCTGACATTACGTTTTCCAATCGCTACGCGCTTCGAGTCGGTTAAGTTGACGTTTCCACTAACCGGAACAAGCGGTTTAAATATATCAAAAGACGATAGAACTATCGCGAATCATAATAATAACGAGAAGACAGTTTGATCTATTTTATCGCGGAAGTTGCTCGTTTCTGTTTCACCGAGATGCTTCCAGATTGAGGTGTCCACTTTCTCGTGACTCGGCTGTATTCGTAAAAGTTTCCTATGGTGAGCGTACAAAGTGATTTCGCGAATCACTGTAGGTGCATAAGCTGAGTCTTGTTAAAAGATCGTCGTAATTTCATAATCCCGGTCGATTACGCAAGCAAACCGCAATGCTCTCCCCTAATAAACGGTCCTCCGGCTGGTTGCATTATATAGAAGACGGCCGTGAGCGTCCGGTATTTCGCGTTATTGTGCAGAGGCCGACGAACGGGCTGCATTGTCGTTTACCAAGGGGAAAGGGATCAGCATGGATGTGGTCTGGACGTTAATGGCATGTGCTACGGTCCGCCTGTAAACGCGACCAGCCTGCATTGCGGCTGCACCTGCACACCGTCGCGATTCCAAGCCGCGGTTCACATTGTAGCTGACCGCACCGACTCGTCGTCGCTCGTCCTCGTATATCGTGTATGCGAACACCTTCTGCCGGATGCAGCTGGCTCATCAAGGTGAGAAAAGAACAATCGTGGACAGGTTTAAAAGTCTTTCTCCTTTTTAAAACACCGGTCATCCACGTGTCTGCGTTCGAATATGTCCGAACTGAAAGTCCGTGCTTACTCTGCCCTTCTTTCAGTCGTCTGCCTACGTTTGATAATTATTTCAGCTGCCTCTTTGAGTTGTCAAATTTTGTCGCTTTCAGAGAGTGTTGAGATCGGGCGAAAAATAATTTTGGATCATTTTTAAACCACTACTCCCTCAAGTTTTGTCGACTTACAAATGCGGTATTATTTGCGTAAATTATTGTCATTAATTGTCGATTGTTATTACGAAATGGAGCAAGAAATCGCTATGAACAAGAGTTAGATTTTCTGTTTATTTCTACCATCTGGCAGATCCAATTTTCATTACCGTTCTCGTTTTCTTGAAACGCACTATTGATTTTGGAACTTTATTTATATTCGGAACTTTAGACACATCCTGAGACGATAAATTTTTTATTTCCTTCGATAGACTATGAATTGCGTTTTTAAAGTTTCTTCCTTCAGGAAGAGAGTCCGAAGAAGCGTGTGACAGACAGCGATAGTTAACGATGGCTTTCTTATGGTTGTTCGCGGGACTCGCCATTAATTCGTACCACGCTCGTTCTTCAACCGGCACCGGATGAAGTTCCGCGCGTCCGTCACACTCTGATTCCCCTGAAGCGTACCAGCCGCGAACCCGAAAAGGAAGCAAAGTGCAAAAAAGAAAGGAAAAAAGAAGAACGAATGTACCAGGGTGGAATGAAAGAAGCGTGGAAAGGGGAATATCGGCGAGGAGGCGGTAGGAAGCACGCCGCGTTATTGCACGCGACTGTATGGTTGCGTGCATAATCGAGGGCCCCGAAAACGTTCGAAAAACACCACGATGCCCGGTTCGTTCACCCCTGAAACGAACTTTCTCCTCTTTGTTACTCGTCCCGATCGAATCTACGCGTCCGATAGCATCTACGTGCGATTTCTCGACGCACCTGCAACGCTTTCACCGTATCCCGACGCCACAACGCTTCATCATGGTCGCAAAATTCATCTTTTCCAATCCACGATTTATTGCACCGTGAACGTCCGTTACATCACGGGTCGTCGCCTCACACGGAAACAATGTCCGCGATGCAACGAGCAAACCTAATGTTCTCACGAAATAATAGCTTTTATCGATTCACTTGCAAATTCCTATCCACAAATATCGATGTAAAAAGATGACTCGCCGAGAGGAAAAAGTTGGTTACTGTAATCTCGCAAAATTCAGAGAAGGAATAGCAACAGTTTTCGAAATGTATCGTTAGAGTTCAGAGTTCAACAGCTTAAATACCACGAATTTTGTTCGCTATTAAGATCAATTTTAAGATTAATCAAGGATAGTACAACAAAATGTCGGCCGTGTATTTCGCTCATTTTGCTGTGTACGTCAATGGGTTAAGAGGTTAACGACTAAAATACAGGCGATATTTCATCGGAATGGAGGATGTAAGTTATTACCAGCGAATCACTTCGGTGGCAAAATTCAACCTCTCGGAGGGAAATGGTCCCGGAGGTGGAGCGAGGCTTAGAAAAACTTCCTGCGCCGCCTAATGGCACGAGAAGTCGAACGGGGTCTTCTAGTATTTCCGTCTCAGCCCTGCTGTTCGTCAAGGAGAACACGCGGAGGGTGTATCCCGATCTCATTCCCTCAGGACCGCGTCAAGCAGACAACGATTGCTTGCGACTTGGCGCACGAGGTTCCCCAAAACCAGCGAAAAAATTGAGCGACTCTATGGGGAAGCAAACGATTCGTGTCTTCTTTGATTTGCTCGTTTGTTCGATGAATTACAACAGGACGGTGCAAGTTTGTGCAAATGCGTATCAAACGCTGCAATATCGTATAATTTTGAGAACCGTCGAAAGTAAGTTGAAGCAGCTTGTATGGTAGATTTTAAGATGCCAAGCAAATACATAATGATTCACGAATGACAATCATGTATCCTAACAATTTATAATTTACGATATGTTCGTACCTCGTACAGGCTCCAGTGAGTGGAAGAGTAAATCGTTACACGTTGAAGAGAGTCGAAAGTAGTTCTTTTGATTTTCTTAAATTTTTCATAGGGCGATTCTGGAGGCGGTATGGTCCGCGATGAAGTTCTATGGGGTGTGGTTTCCGGTGGAGATGATTGTGCACGGCCACGTACGCCTGGTGTTTACTCCGACGTCAGCTACTACAGAGCCTAGATCATAATGTATTTTTTATTAAGTTCCTTGTTCGAAGATCATGACATGCGAGTAAAGTAAGAATAGTAGCAGAACGAAGATAACATCGTTGGTAACATAGTTACTTCCTTAAGCAATAAATTCATTCCGTTTATGTAAGATCTTGTTCAATAGGTCTGTGTTATTTTGTACTGTTATTGCTTACAGATAGATTACATTCAGGGTTAGTCTCGCATAAAATGGGTGGAATTGTAAACAAATATTACGAATTGTTTGGTAATTATTCGTGATAATATTTTCGCATTGTTCGACTCATGATTGTTACAGTGAAATTTGGCGTTTACTCGCGTTGGTAATTGAAATTACAGTTTCGAGACATTGTTCGGGACATGTGAAAATTATCGGAGCTGTCTCTGTCGCAGCCATGGACCTTCAGATAACTGTGATTAATTCAGCAGGGTGCAGAGATGCAATCTCGATGTCATTTGCATCGTGCGACTTTTTGAATTCTAGGTAACAAGCTATCGATCGACGTGCTGCATCGGCAAACGCAACACGGTATATGATGATTAATAACGTAGCAAGTAAACGTTTAATTTCGCCTGGTTCGAGCAAATTTCATCCGAGCAAGGATTAAGAAGCATCCTCGATCGTTGGACGTTCACCAGAAAATCATTAGTCAAACGTACGAGCACGAGAAAAGATTAAATCCATCGAGACTCGTAATAACGATTTAATCCTACGTGGTACGGGCAAAAATCTAGAGAAAATGGACGACCACGTCAGAACGAGCAACCGTCGCGTTAACGTATTTCCCCGTAATATCGAGAATTATGTAAATGTCGGATGTTACGGGCGAGCTGGGGTTGTTGGTTAAAATCGAAGCGTTATTTACGAGCGAGTAGAGGCGGAATTCGAAAGCGGACGACACTTTTCCCTCTTATTTTCGACATTATGCGTCGTTAAATTTGCACGCTACCAACGTTTTCTCTCGCAGAGTACAGGCTTTGTAACGGCGATTCTGAAATCTTTCAAATATTATAATTGGCACGTTGTAAGTCTCTTTCCTCTCTCCAACATTCTCATTTAATTTATCGTATCCTTTCCAGATATTTGTTTTCTTTATTTTCCAAATCGATCGCTGCGGAACGTTCGATTTTAAGGTACGTCATAAGTCAAAGTGGATAAAGAATCGCGTGTTAACGGCAGCCATCAGCGGTGGTAAATGGAAAGAGGCGCAACCCAATTTCACCGCGGAGGAAAGAGCTTCGATTGCCACATACTGGCAGCCGTCACGAACACTTCCACCGAGAGGGAAAAGCTGCGGGAGGAAAGCTTGTCGAGCGACGACAGCCCGTCCCATCTAGATGAAAGTGTGACGAAACCCATACAATATTCAACCTTCGCGAAACCTTCTCCATCATCGGAGTTTTAACTTTGAAATTCAATAATTTCACCGGCCATCTTCTACCTTAATCTCTTCTGTAAAATAAATTTCATATACGTCAAATTAATTTCATATCCGTTGATGCTAGTTTTAGGCGTATAGGAAATTTCGTTGCTTCGAAATTTCAGATAAACGAGACAACGTCGATCGTTAGATCTTTCGCTGGTCCTTGAGCATCGATCTTCTCACGCATTCTGTCTTCGCGTTTTTTTATTCTCTATTTCTTTCCTTTTCTTTCCTCTGCTGCGCTTTCATTCTGCTCGTCGTCCGCTACTCTAAGGATCATCTGTATTTCGCCACTGCGCGCCGAATTATGTTCGTACGTAATAAATAATTAATAGTAACAATAATAAGAATCGTTTTCAAATGTATTCAACTACGAAACGCCGTGAAACGTAACCGGAGGATGGAAATCGATTTCCGAAAGGTTCCGATAATTAACTCTGGCCTCGATGGAGCGACCAATCAGTGGAATCGAAGGGAGAAAAGAAACACATTGCTCGTTATTTCAGTTCCCGAAGTAAAACGGTGTTTGCATGGGGAACGGAAGAGGTTCCGTTCTGGCTGTTTCCATCCGTCGTCCACTTGGCGAAGCGTAACGACCAACCAAGCCAGCCAGCCAGCCAGCCAACCAACCAGCCAGCCAGCCAGCCAGTCGGCCAGACGATGGACTGGGAACCGTCTGGTAGACCTTGAACGGCCCTTTAACTGGTTGCACTCCAGTCAAGGTTGCCTTCTTCCTCTTTCCACGCCGCTGTTGCGCCCGCGGCGCAAGGGACCGGATGAATAGGGTCGTGAGTTCGCCACTTTGTCAAGGTCGTAGCCAGTCGGCGACGTAATGTATTTCATAGACCGATAAAAATCATACTCGAAGCCTTTTAGTCTCGTGATTTTTCAGTTTCGCTTGATTGAAACGACATGGAAGTTGCCACGAAGGTAAAAGGACGTTATTAAATGATAATTGCCTTTCTATGGAGTTTCAGATTGAAGTAGACAGTGAAAGGACTTACGAACGCTTTGATTTTGCCACGTGTATAGTTACATTATGTAGCGATATATTATTAACGTCGTTGTTCTGTCTCGAACGCGATCATTATATTTCTATTTCTATAAGCCGCGTATCGAACAAGAGAAAAAGTTCACGCGCAATTGCACGAACATCCAGACACGAATGCAAAGTGACGAGAAAGCGTAATCGATGACTGGATGTGTTGTGTGATGTATTTACGCACGAATCGTATAGCTCGTGTCCGGCAACGAATGTAACCAAATAACGTTCGGGATATACAGCGAGCTGGTTCAAGGGTAGATCGACCCGAGACAGCATTCCTTATCATTACGTCCCATAAACATTATCCTCGGCTCCATCGAGAATGATTCCTCGATCCGGCTACAAGAAATCGAGCGGAGGTAGCACGTAACCGACCTGTGGGAAGGACGAAGAGGTACGTCGAAGGAGGAACTCTGGAGGAAAGAAGACGAAGAGAGAGACTTGGAAGGTGGCCGTAAACGGTTCCAGTCGAAGAAAACAGACGGGACTAAAAACTTCGCTGTCCGAATAGAAATTTGCCATTCGATATTTTATACCGCATTGTGAATTTATCGATCGTAATCTTTGCAATTATTCTTGATTACCTAACGAGATCCTCGTGATAAAATTTCGTTTAACGGAGCATTGTTTTCTCTTAGTTATATATATATATATGCTTTGGATACACATTTCTATTCTTTCCGAATATTTCTAGCGACGATACCTACGAAAATGAACTTCTTCTCGCTTACGTTCTTTCGTAAAAATTTAGTTTTCGTCTTTGCATACTTCAGCGCAATCGAAGAGAAGAAAATTTCTACAAATCCTGACGCAAAGATTCGCAAGGATTTTTCAACGCGTCCACCGAAGACGCCATCGAACAGCTAGTAGAACGAGTATCCAATATGCAAAGTGGTCGGCCGGTCGGCGAGCGCGCGTTTCAGGTACCATCGGCGTAACTCACCGGAATATCGTTGCTCGTGACGGGCTTTCCGAGGGCGCGAGTGAGAGGCGTCGCGCGAGAGAGAGTGTACGGAGCTGATAGGAGCCACCATTACCCATCCCCGTATTCAAGCAACCCCGTGTACAAGCCCGTACAACCCCTGTATACAATCTCCGCGTGGCCAACAGGCCAGTCGAGAGCCCCGGGCCGTTCGTTGTCTAGCGTACCGGTCGCGTTCGATCGGACTGCCCTTCGAAAGCTTCCGCCAGATGCTAATTAACTGTTCGACTCGATCGAACCAGTCGACTTCACGCCGTTCTGTTCAAGCATTTCATTAGAATTGCATTATCACGTACATATCGCCCGGCGATTTATTTCATTGAAACTTTTGCCACGACAACGTTTCAAGAGACAGCGTGAGATAAGGTTGTTCGAGTTGGTTACGCCGCAAGATCTTAAAACTCGATCTTGAACTTTGCACAGAGCGATCCAACTTGTACACTGGCTGGGGAAAGGTATTTCGACGCTTGCCGTAGAAAACCTGTACGTATACGTTGCATGCATTGTATATGGTAAAACATTTCGAGATTTTATCGCGATTATATCGATCATATCTGACAGCCATCCGGAAATGTACATAGAAATTCCAACACGTATACGGTGTAGATAATCTTAAACGGATAATAAATGTTAGAAGTGGCATCGCTGAACATCGACGAAATCTATCGATACGATTAATATAACTTTCTATGTTAATTAATATTCTATAAGCGTTCGTACACTTTCGCGAGTCACTGGCACATAAAATAAATTTTTCAAAGTTTCCTAACAAACGTACGAGGATATGCTTCTTTCCTCGGTGATTTTATTCTCTCGCGGATATCTGTAAACGCGAACAAGCTAATCTGAAAAATATCAATTTCCTTCTTTTCTCACCCTTGGTACCTGCTTGGCAAGCTTCGTTGCAAGAAGGCCAGATTCCACGACGAATCTGTCGCGGAATGTTTGAGGACCCGTCGAAGAGAATTTACTCGTCGGGATTGATGTTTGCGGCCGGGAACGTAACTGGGTACCGAGGAAATATTACGCGGGGGTTGTTTACGCTTCGCGTGTTTTGTTTATCGATTCGCGAACGCACGCCGACGAACCCTAGGGATGGAAGGTCTCGGATGAAACTGGCTCAAAAGGGAGCCTCCCGATGCCAGAGGAAATTATAATCCGGTTAGACTGTTTTTCTTTGTACAAACAGAGAAGGCCTTCGAATCCCTAAGAGGATCGCTGTTCGTTCCTCGACACGTTCACGAAATCGTAAGTTTGAACATGTTAGAAATTTTGATTAGGAAGATCGACCACTGTGCGATTCATTCGCTCAGATATTCGTTCCTTTGCGAAGTTTTAGGTATGTAGGATATTTGCATTGCGTTGATAATTATAATTACAAACGTAAATACCATAGAAATATAATTACCATCGTGATTAACGTTTCACATACGCGTGACTTTGCAGATATCATTTCCTATTAGGTTACTACCCGAATGAATGGAGGATCGACGAAGTAATAAACATCGACTTGAGTTCGTGCAACGTGACTCAATTGGTATTATTTAACGACGCTTTTGTGAAATTGGCCGTTTCATGTGCGATAGTAAGAAGCTAATAATAACAGGCATGGAAATAATCGATGCCATTATTCGTTTATCAGAAAGATATATCTGGTCCTCACTGAAACCTCAATTTCCCAATAACGATGATAACGAATTAAATTGGAAATTGTGTGCAACAAATCTTACTTAGATCAAGCCACCGTCGATACCGCTCGTTATCTCGGTGTTCCGGTAAATCGATGTACGTGAGAGTCCGCAAGTCACTGAAGCTAGGTCGATAGCATGATCAAAGTGGATCAAACAATCAGATATATCCACCACTTGCATCATTAAGAATGTCAAGGGAATTTACATGATTAATAGCGAATGGCTCGTATCAGATTTGATTATTATTTTCCTAATGGATAACGTAATGGTTAAGTAAACGCTCTCCTGGAAATTTTCTAGAACAAACATGCTTGAGAAACACGAGATTTAATATTGTCTTTTTCGAAGATGAACATTACCAATTATTCCAATTCTAATTGACGTATGTGATAACCGATAGATATCGTTTGAAGATAAACCCATTCTACCGCGATAACGAGATTCTTTATCCACTTTCATCGTATCGTGATCAGTCGGTGGCAAGTGAGTGGCCCAGGAGGAAGAGAATTCAACAGTGACACAGAAATAATATAGAACACAATAGAAGTGAATAGATAAAGAAATAATTAACAGCGTAAAGAAAATGCGGATAACACCTCTCGTTTTGGCAGTCGCGTTCATCGTGAATAGCTTAGTCGATGGTAAGTGAACAATAGATTGTGCAATAATATACATATGGTTCAATGAAATTTTCTGCCCTTCCCACTTTCGTTTATTTCACACCGATGTAGTTGCATTAATTCACAGGAGTTTCGAAAAATGCTACGTACACGCGTAGAACATTTATTAAATACTTTATTACAAGTGTAATGAGAAAACTTGTAGCGTATATTATTGCACAATACAGAGATAAGCAATTCATTAGGAATCTCCTATTGCTTCAATGTTCTATCTAATATTCTAATCTATCTTTTAAGGCGTAACTGCTCATCGCGTTAACGTAATTCTTTTGTGTTAAGTTCCGAAAAATAAAGAGCACGAGCGTGAAGCGTGAACTTATTTAAAAAAATGTTTATAGGTGGCCTGCTTCCACAGTCGACTACACAAACAACCGAGACTACCGTAAATCCCAATTCACAGGTAGAATGGACGCGTTATAACTTGCACGGACGTATAGTTAACGGGACAAAAGCTGCGCTAAGGCAATTTCCTTATCAGGTATGCGTCGTATTGCTATAAGATATTTCGATGACGCGAATTGAGCAATACGTTAATTGTTTTCTGAAAAATGTTTCTCGCAGGTATCTTTAAGGGAAAGTTACAACTCTGAACACTTCTGCGGAGGATCACTGATAGACGAACAATACGTGCTCACAGCGGCGCACTGCATGTTTGACGAGTGAGTGATTCAAAATGTGTATTTCGTGCGTTTCTGCATATTTAAACTCGCCATAAGCGCGTTAACGTCAGTTACGAGTAAACTGGAGGCAGCTATGCAATTTCATCTATCTATAAACCTGACAAAGGAGACGCGACTGGGACAGTTTTACTTATCAAATATTACAACCACCTCAATTTGAATAATTTATACGGTTTTGAACATTGCGTGACATTCTGTATATACTTGCATGTATATTTAAATTTCTCATAACACATAAACGCGCACGGTCTATTTCCGAGTAATCGTTTTCAACATGGTGTCATTTTCATAGAACTGGCACGCAGATACAGCCTTGGACGATCATAGTAGTTGCCGGAGACATCAAACTCAGTCAACAAAGCCAGACTGGCCAAAGAAGGGGCGTAGACAAGATTTATGTTCATGCCAATTTCAATAAGAACACCTTGCAGAATGACATAGCTCTTCTCGCCGTACGATATTATTTTTCGCAGCTTTAGCAAGTATCGCCAATTTTTACGAATTTTCTCATTCGAACGCTTACGTTGCAGCTCAAAGTGCCATTTGTATTAACGCCGGAAGTTAACGTTGCTCCTCTCGCGACTCATACTCCTGTTCCAGAAACGACTTGTCAGGTAGCAGGATGGGGCTACCCAGCGGAAGTAAGTCTGTCGGCTTTCTTCTTCTATCGTATATATATATATCTATTTAGGAAGATCTAAATTTATATCGGAGATTCTTTCGTTTAGGATTACCCAATTACCAGCGAGAATCTCATGTACGTGGATTTGCCACTGCTGAGCCATTCCACGTGCAAGAAACTTCTGGAGAACATAACTGATTTCCCAGCTGGGATGCTTTGTGCTGGATACATGGAGGGCCAAAGGGATGCTTGCCAGGTAACGCACACATTCTATTAAAACGTGAAGCTACTCTTAACGAAAAAAAATCCGAGCGACGCTAATTGTAGTAATGTTCGGTTCGTTATTCTCGATTATGTACTCAGAGATAAATTAAACCTTTCACTGTGACGAAAATGGCGATATAACTATATAGTAATGTTGCAAGAACTATATCGTTTTATACAACTATATTGTATCGCACATTTAAGAGAAGATCGTTTCACGCGAAGTTTGGATATAATTATTCAACTATCGCTCATCGTGTAATTCCTGTATGGTAGATTTTAAGATGGCAAATACATAATGATTCGTGCATTGTCGTCACAATCATGAATCTTAACAATTCATCGTTTTCCATGTGTTCGTGCCTCGTACAGGCTCCAGTGAGTGGATGACTTAATCGTTACACGTTAAAAAGGAAAAAGTAGTTCTTTTGATTTTCTTAAATTGTTCATAGGGCGATTCTGGAGGCGGTATGATCTGCGATGGGGTTCTGACGGGTGTGGTTTCCGGTGGAGATGGTTGTGCACGGCCACGTACTCCTGGTGTCTACACGGACGTCTACTTCTACAGACTGTGGATCGCGAATCATTTAAACACAAACCTGGTCCCGCAATTTTCGCGTAAAAAAAGTGATTCTGGCTCGGAACAGGTGGTGACCACAACGTTGCTACCCTCGGTTCTACTCTCAGTGCTGTTTCACATTTGATATGAGAATGACGGCTGTCTTGTTCGTTTCGAAATACTACAGTAGTGTCCGCTTAATTGCGGCAAGTTCAATGTTTCATCGCTTAGGTTATCAGAGTTATCAGTACATTAAAGCGAATAACATCAAGCTCGAACTACGGAAGAGGCTTGTTGAACATACGATCAAAGGTCTGATTAAATCCTATAATTTAACGACTGATAGCAATACGAAGGCCAAGCCAAGTGAACACTACTGTAGTTTCGAACGACGATTTCCGGTCGAACACGCTTCAAACTCGATCAATTTTTGTAATCATCTCATAACGAGACTGCGAATGTTTATGCAATTTCACGTTTACATCAATCTGATTAAAAAGATAGAACCTACGCGAAGATTTGTTTCGTCCAATAAATATTATATCGAGCATTTTAATTGGAGTATTTTATATATTTCCGTGTTCAATAAATATTTGCATTTTTACATTCGCCACATTCGCGTAAAGATCCGCAGATTGCTCAGAGTGAGATCACTATTTGCAGACGAAGCAATAAACGATTGACAGATAAGTGGAAATTTCATTCCTCGATGACCAAACCTCTCATTTCCATTTAAGGAAACCCGTATCGGTCGAAATGCCACATTTCCAACTCTTGTAAAGCAGGAACCTTCGAAATTCCACGGTTTGATCACTTGGACGAGCCAGGCGAGTCATGGTGTATGACTTTTTGGTGGTTGGCTCGCGCTAACGGGCAAAGCTTAGCTCGGAAAACGAAAACGAAGGGATCGGCAGAAAAATACACATCTGGCTGATGTATCCAGTTGCTTTGATGTCGAACGAAAAGCTTCGACGTGGTAGACACGTAAAAAGCTCCTAGCTATTTAATACGAAGCATCAGAGAGAACGATAATGAAAGATATCAGTGGTATTGCCGATGGCAGCGTTGAACGATATCTCGCCGCGTCTGACGATTCCCGGCCGTTTCTACTGAATTTCACGCTCCTCAAAGGAACGTTCGTCTCGAGATATTAGAAGAAAATATTTGTCCATGCTCGACGGCGCGGCTCGGAAAGTTGATGGATGTACGAATCGAGCCAATTACCTTAAAATGTCGACGTAATAGGATCTCGATGGAATGAACGCGGAATGCGGATAGGCTACGTTTTCGTTCGTTCGGTTGCACGGTTTCTGTATAAGCATGGTTGTTTTCTCGAGGCAAAATAAATTACGACGCGACACGATAATTTATACCGATAGCTTATCGGATCGAATCATTGATTGTTTTATGATCTTCAATGAAACACTCGATTCCATTGAGTTAAAAAATATCTTTTATCTCCTATCGGATAAGATTTAATGTCTGATTTTAATTGTATCTTTCGTTCGACATAATTTCTGGTGACGGATATACAGTGGATTGTTAAATCTTTGTTTTTGTGTATTTTAACGATTAAAATAAAACAAATGTTAAGCAGATTGAACGTTGAAATATTAAATTGCAATCAGTGCGGGAAAATGCATAAGCTTCGGTGCAAATACCGTGAAAGTATCGTTAATCAGTCTATTCTTTAAGAGAACGTTCGATTCTTACACGTATAATCGAATTCCACCGCATTGTTTCGGTTCTCGTCGCGTGATCGCAATTTCCGGAAGGAGGCTTCCGTTTCCGAAAATTAATGCACGAAAGTTAATCGGAAAGTCGAGAGATGGTGGTTCTTCGGAACGGTAAGAGCATCGCGGATCGATCGACACGACGACGGGAACAATCGTAAAGAAGCGCGCGAGTGAAACAGAGACGAGGGTGGCGAAGGAAGCTGTACAAGGGTGAACGTACAGCCTCGAAAACTGAGCATTTCACGTGATAAACGTAACTTCTGATACACGATATCCTGTGTGCCTCCTTCATCTTCTTTCCTTCGAGCTTACCCACGAGTTTTTCATGATGTTCCCTTCCCTGGATTTTCAGCACCCTACTCGCGACCTCTTTAATTTCGGGATCGAATAAGAATTCATTATAGGACGTAATCTTCCCCGCTTCGCCCCGAACATCACGGGGATTTTAAATAAATTAAAAGTTTACCTTTTCTCGCCGCTACTTTGGCCATTGTTGAAGACGAAGTGGTTTCAAGGGAGGAATCGAACCCGAAGCCCCTTTCATTTCCCTAATTACACCTCCCGGAAACGAAGAAACAGAGAGGTGCAAACTGGAACTTTCAGAAATCTATTCGTCGGCCAGCCATGTCGTCTCGGGAAAGTCAAACTCTAGCAGAAGTGGAAATTTCTCGGGAGTTTTCAGACTTTGAACAGGTGGATGGGGCTTCGACTGATATTTTCCTGGCGGAATATTGCTATTTATATTTCTCAATATTCTCGTGGTGCGCGGTTCAAGTTGGATTTAATGAAATTTTTCCGGACTATTAGCTTCGAATCTCGTACAGCTTCTCTCTTTCTCCTTCTCAGTAAAATAGGGAATTTTATCATCAGATATCGGAGTAATTCGTTCTTAACTTATTCATCCACGATGACGCATCATCTCTTTCCCTCGTATGCTGTCTTTTATATGACAGCGATTCTATCCCGTAAATAAATAAGCGAGTAAACAACCGAAAGCTCGGTCAATGGAAAAAACGACGAACGTTTGCGTTTGAAGAGTAACTCTTCGATATCTCGAGGAAGCACAGACGAATTTCCCCCTTCTACTTGATAATTCAACAAAATAATCGAGTTTACATGCTAAGAAGCTATCCAGTGAAACTTAATCGTTAATATGAAGCATTTATCGGAGAGATACCCGTTACACGTGGGGTCGGGTCGGTGCTTAAATTGTGGCAAATTGCGAGCCGACAGGAAAACCAACAGGCAGCCGTTCCATCGCGTTATGGAAATTTCGGGCCGCGCAATTATTTCGATCGATCGTTGCGAGGGCAATCTCTTTGCTCGTTCGCGGTACTCCTCTGTAACGGAGGGGAGATCAAAGGGGCCGCTTTCTCTCTAATTACGGAAAATTTCGTCCTCAGAGGTATTTAGTCAGACGGTAGACGTTTCCTTTGCGATACAAGGGGAAATCTTAGCGGTCGTGCCGGGACACGAACGAAGCACGAGACACGCGAGGGGCTCGTGCTTCGTTCGACAAAAGATCGAAGATGATATTGCGAGTCGATCTCTTAACTGAAAACGATGCCTTTCGTGACCGCAAAAATCGAAATGAATTTCGATATCCGTACGAAACCGCATATCATGCTTGTCTCCGTAAATCATTTAACAAAGAACGCCGCTCCTTTGGTAATTGCTTTTCGCTATATCCGAGTGTTTGTCGATAGAACTTTGTCGTACCACGCGTACAAATATTCCAGTGAATTAATCGGTTTCTCGCGTTTTCAGGTATTCCAATCTTACCTTTCACGGTTTTCACAACACTGTCATAGCGTGAGGATATTTCTAAAATTGTTGCCGATCGTTGTATTCTTTATACGAGTCGACCAAAGCGTGTACATACTTACGAACAGGATGTGCCGATGTCGAGCTGTTTACGAGAAAGTTGACGAAGACCGACACGAGCCAATTAATAAAGAGCGGTTGTTAAGAAATAAAGAGGTATTCATATTAATGGAAGTGTACGGACAAAGTTCGTCAAACCGTGTGAAAATTTCAGTAGTTAATTAGTAACTTCGATGTCCCTCGCATTATGCTCTAATATCAAAGACTCGAAGCTTAAAAACTTGGTATTAAGCATTCAATTATGCGTAGCCCTGGAGGGCAGAGATTTCGTGAAAGAATGAAGTTCGACGAGGGCGAGCTGGCTCGCGTCGCGTCGACCTCTTCGTGGAATAGGTCAATTAAGGTCAACGATCGACCGAGGAAGGAATCAAGAGAGGAGCGTCATGGAAGATCGCTTTCGTGATCGAGGATGGTTTCATGGCGCATTTAATGCAGGAAGAAAGAAAGAGAGAGGGAGAATGCGTCAAGTTCGTAGCGTAGCGACCAGTTGAACGAGCTTCGTTTAATGACCGAGTTACGCTTTAATGGCCGAGAAAAGTCGTTGGTCCGCGATGCGACCGGAAATTCGTGCGATATTGCTGCGGAACGGAAGTTCCTTAATACGAAAGCGCCTCTGTGTTAATTTGTATTTGTATGAGAATCATTTAACGATACCTTCAAAAATATTTGACACATACCAAAAGATATATTTCTCCAGAAAAGTAACCACCTGGGAAGGTAAATTTCGACGATATTCGTTTCCAATGTTTGCCCGCCCCCCAGAAACTGACCCACACACGGGACATCAATTCTCCAGACCGTATGAAAAAAAGATATACGAAGATTCCACCCCCAATCTCGTTGATCCATCGTTTCAAATTCACCCCGAAAGATCCGAAAAGTGCGGATCCTTCGTGCTGATCCGAACGACAGCCTGTTCCCTTTCCCTGTCCTCGATTCTCGCCTTCCTGCGAGCAACGTGACGCGAAATAGCGCATCGAATCGCCACTTCCACCTTGTCTATCTTATGGCTGACGTTCCAAAGTACAGTAGATGTTCGATCTTGCTTCGACTGAGTGGCTCCACGACACCGATTGCTATGTTCGAGGTGCGTTATAGACTTTTCGCTGTTTAATCTTTGCGCGAGAAATCCTATAAATAATTTCTATCTCGTAAATATAAAATATATATATATATATAGATTAAAATAGAAGACTCGAGAATTAGCTAACTTAACCGAAATTCTAACTTTCAGCCTTCAGAGTCCCGTATAGCACGATATTATAAGGGAACCTGTATCCTGCGATGTCACAGGAGGTCGTATAGTACCGTCTCTTGCTTCACACTGACCTCGTTGCAAAATCTGGAGAACCGGCTAACAACAGTCGGCGAGCTACGTTTATGATAATGAGCGGACGGTTTCGCATTTTGTCGTTGGCTGGCTTAAAACGCAGGCCCGAGGCGCGGCCCGGGCTTGCCCGACTATAACTCGCGATTCAACCCCTTTATGGGATTAAGAGATGCCACTGATGCTCTCGCTTTACGAGGCGGGGACAAAGTCTGGAGGCGCTCCAGAGTAAGTAATTGCCTGCTGCGGGCGGAGATAAAACGGTCAAGCGGTGTGCAGTCTGAATATGTAATTTTTCGGTTCGAGGCCTGGTTCAGGTTGCTGGATACGAGCTTAGTTTTAGCGAGTTTGTTACGTCTTGTTGAACGATATATGGTTGTAATTCCGTTGGTAGACGAAAACGTTTGTTTCTCCAGTCAAGTGCTATTGGCGCCAACCGTCCGGGCCTGAGGAGAACAATAGCGAGTTACAAATCCAATTTTGCGAGCCTGGAAAACGTCGAGCACTTCCCCGCCGTCCACGTAGTGGAAAAGTTACATGGGACAAATTGTTCTCTCTAGAAAACACAGGCGTCGTATCCTAAACAACGTCTTAGGAAGGAAGTCGACAAAATTATTCGATCAACTTTCCATAGTTTTTAGAAAATATCCATAGTTGGATCGGGGACTCGGTCGTCTGCGAGAGTCCAAGGGAGTGTCCAAACAGTTTGGAGAATAAAAAAGAATCCGCTCAAAATTCTTCTAAACACTCAGAGGACGAAAAGAAGAAGGTCAGCGTAGAAAATGCGGGTCCGATTGGCTGTTTCGCGTAGACTCGATACAATCGTATGAACAAGCACGCGTATTGACCAAATGTGTCGCATATACGAATATACGATACAGCAACGCTTGACGGCGAACGATACAGAGCGATGGCTCTGCCTCTATGCCGTCGCGCTGGTCTCTTCTATAGCAAACGCACAGTACGATATACCGAGATCGTAAACTGAACTTTGTAGATCTCTTACGATCTGCAAATACGACGAATATGGATTTCCCGAAAAGAACGTCTACGCAGTGGAACCGTAACTTAGGAGGAGCGCCAGGCATAGTAAAATGCTAGCTAATTAGCGCGCAGAACCGCGGACGATCGAACGGAATCGCCGTTAGTGGCGTAACTCGTAGGAAAGGAAGAAGAATAAGGGATGCAACGCAGGCCAATTAACGTCGGCGAAAACACGATCCTGGGGTAAACGCAAATAAGTGACTCGAGAAATTTCCGAAGCTCGGCTCGTCTCGAATCCGAGATGAAGGCATTTGACGAGGCGGAGAGGCGAGCGACGACAGAAGGAAGAAGACGAGGCTGAAGAGGCTAGCAGACGCTGGGTGGAAGAGGAGAAACGGCGAGTTGGGTTTACATTTAATTAATTAGACGGCCGGCGACCACCGCTGAAAGGAAAAACGAGGGAACATCGGGGGGCTGACAGTGAAACGCGGTTTAAACACGCTTCTTTCATCTCTCCGGTATGCCAGAGACAAGCTGACCGCTCGTTCGCGGGCTGGAAACACGTTCGCGTGAAGGAACGCGCGTGGCTATATGCGACCGGTAATGAAAGCTGCTAATTTTCGTGGTTCGGTCGGCAACGCTGCTCGTCTTTGACGTATGTCCGCGGTTCATCCCCGGCAAACTGCGGCGTCGTAATTCGCTGTAGCTTTTTCGAGGATCCGCTTGCACCTGGTCGAAACGACGAGAGTACCCGCGCTTAAATAATTATCGCGGGATTTCAGGGACTGGATTATCCTTTAGTCTCTTCGTCGGAAACTGTTGTTAAAAGTCTACCAGGCAGGAGGTTGGACTTTGAAATACTGGCTTTTACGCGCTTGTAACGAAAATCCTGGCTCTTTCCAGATTTAACCGGTTCTTCGTATCGTATCATCGCTCTGTGAACTGTTTTTTAAACGACGAGATAAAATTGTTCGTTGGATCTGCGAAAATTCCCGAACGTCGAAGTTAAATCATTCCAGTGCGACTAGATATGGTAAATCGAGCGACGCAGCATGCAACGAAGTGTTTTACGAGTGTAGCGGAAGGAATAACCGCGGAAAGATAAAACCAACTGAGACCATGTCGTTAAAACGATAGAATAGTCCCTTGTGTCTTCTTTCCGCGAAACAGTCATACCATGAATATAGCCAGTAGAATAATCGTTGGAGGTAGCAAGGGTCACACGGTGCTTCGTTTCTTGCAAACGAATGGCTATATCGCGCGAACACCGATATTCCCGTTTGCTTAGTACTACTTCCGCAAGAAGTTTCCCGCGATTTGCCGTTAATTTCTTCGCGGCGTTTATTGCGCAAGTTAATGCTCCTTACGAAATTCGCATTACCTTGCGTTTAAGCTATCCTCCGTTTCCTTTCCTCTCTCCCTCTTTCGCTCTCTCTCTCTCTCTCTCTCTCTCTCTCTCTCTCTCTCTTTCTCTGTCTGTCTTTATTCACCGACGTTTCCTCCTCGTGATTCGAACGGCAGGGTCGTTAAGAACTTTCCCACTGAGCTTTGCGGCTATGGAAACCGATGAGATCGGTCTGTCGTTATTTTCCCCGTGTCGTGTCTCGTCGGTCCCTAATGGATCCAGCACGGCGAAGGGTCAGTCACGGCCGTGGCCGAAACGTTTTGTCTTCCGGATGGTCTTTGTCCTTTTCTCGAGTCGTCCCTGTGACGCGGCCAGACATGCACCGTGAGATAACAATTTCGCGGTGAATCGAGCCTGCCACGGATACCATCGGAGGTAAATCACGCGGAATTATTAGGGATTATTCGTGGCTGACTACGTCCGCTCTTTCGCTAACAGGACCTTACAGCTCTGTGGTGGAGAATCACTTATTTCCGACCATGTTCCGTCCAAGCAGTTTCGTCGATCAGTCGGAATTTCAGTTAGAGGGACGTCGTTCGTTGTCGATTGGAAGGAAGAAATCATTTATTTCTTGCAATACGTCCATTTTTTGATCTGCGCGCTCGCTGGGAGTGGGAGAGGAGAAGCGTAGAAAGCGTAGCATATAGACGTAGATGCAAGAAGATCGACGCCAAGTATCTTCCGTGTTTGACAATGCGTTACTTCAATTATTTCGCGCTCAGCGTTGCAAGTCAGAATCTCACGCTAACAAAGTTCAGACGCAAGGCATTCACGTCTTCTTTACGAAATTTTCACTCAGCGGGAAGAAGTATCGTTAAATTCTGTGTGCGTATCTCGCGAGAGCCCCTCGTTAAACGCGAAATCTAAGGCGGTGTCGAGGAAGCCTATGGAGAACGAACAGGCTGTCCCATCGTTATTTTCCTCGTGTCTTTCTAATGGTCTGAGCGGAGGGGTGCGCCGCACCCTGCGGGTAGGAAAGGTCACCACCCTTCGTTCACCAAAAACATTTTGCCTCGCGTGTCTTTTTCTACGACTCTGGCGACCTGACCGAGCACAACTTCCTTCAGCATGTCTCTCGTGTCTCATCCCCTCTCTGCATGCCTGGTCGGCATCGAACCTCGAGCAGGGGCGAGTTTATACATCGATGGAAGTCATCGATAAAGATTTTCACAGTCCATGTCGAGGAGTCGAGGACGTTTGCTCCGACGATGCTTTCGCATCCTCCTTGCCCCCCTTTCCGACCGGTGTCTCTGCGATGCAATTACTTAAAGCAGAGGAATGCCACCCTCTTGCTCGCCCGATGAAAAACGCGCTCTCCCTGGTGGTTGCGCCGCTTAAATCCTGTCCATTTGTCAGCTCGCCCTTGGCCACTGGACGGCCTTTTTTGCTTCTGCATCCCCGTGAACGCGGAAAGGTCGCCGACCGTCTCTCACTCCCATAACTTCGTGGGGATTTCTCGAGGATCGCCGAGGACGTTCGACGATGCGGAGATTTCCAGCTGCTGTCCAGAAATGAAAGGTATAAATCATCCGATAGGCGGTCTGGTAGTTACACATATATAGAAAAGGGCGCACGCTTCATCTATTTCATTCGCTTTGATGTATATCGTCAAAGCTAACCGCAAGCTTCGTGTAATTTCACTCGTTAATATCGATATTTCATGAACTTCTTACTGAAAGAATCAACATAGCCGCTGGCTCTTCTCTTCTCTAAGCTCTTATCGCCATATCGTTTTCATATGTTCGACGTTTCATTTCCTTTCTGTTGAAGTGGTTAACACTTCTAAGTAAACTCTACATCTGTACCGACTAATTTTCTGACTCGCTAAAGCCATCGACAGGCCATAGACAAAAGACAACCACGTGGCAACCATAAGACAAGAGACAGGTAACGATGGCTTCGGTGTTCAGTTACTAGGTAACACTGCTAGCGTGCGGATCTGGACCAGCTCAAACTGTATTCATATTATACCAACGTTTCTTTATTAAATATAGTTTACTATCTGACAATTTATCCACGCGCTTTTCTCTGTATCTATATAACCAATAACCACAACACTTTCGAATATAGCGTCTAAAATATCTACGCGAATCGATCGTTTCGAAATTTTCTTGAAAATATTTTCGAATAGATATTTTCCATCTAATAATTTTGCGAGTGGACTTTGAAGCGGAAAGAATCGTACCAGCAGAACTGACTACGACTGCAAAGGGTCAGATATTCATTTGCTTCGCAGCATTTCTGATTTGACGATCGAAACTCTGCATTAGCCGAGATAATATTGGAACTCGTTGGTAAATCAACGTTGTCGAGAAGGCTGCCCAGTTTCCTTCGGCCAACGTGTTACATAATTGACCAGAGGTTAGTTTTGCCCCGCTGACAACGTGAAGGGACTATCCGAGAGACGCGTGTGTCGTTCGAAACGCAGTTGCCAGCACGACGTTTCTGCCAGGATAACCCAATTTGCCTCCCTTTCGTCGAGGGTCGTGGTAGATCGATGAGACCAGGTCCCCGACATCTTCGTGCGTCTCCTTGGCCTTCCGATTGCGAGGAAACGCAGATCTGCGGGCGCAGCGTGCACAAGGCGAAGGGTCACTCGACCAATTCGTCCCTCGTGCTTCACTTGCAGCAACCGGCGCGAGAGGGATTTTGCAGTGAAATCACGTCGTTGTCCATGGAGACAAGTAAAATTCTCGAATTGGGGAGAATTCGTTGGAAATCGAATTGAAACTAAAGAGCGCAATTGCGAGTGGAAGTAGATTGAATCGTTGTTGGTCAGACAGAGAATTCTACGGGATATTGGATACTTGCACAAGTCTTAACTTGCGCTTAATTTGCAATTTTTTTTTTTTAATCTTAATTTGCACGTACACTCTCTTTTATAAGTATTAGGACATCCGAATTTTCAGGTCGTTGTTGGTAAGACTATAGGGAAGTATTATAGAGAAATAATTATATTTCGTTTATATGCGCTAGGCCAAACAACGGTCTCGTGGAAGAATAATTGGTTCGGATAATGGAGTAACTAATTAGTTGGAATTTTATTTGATATAGTTTGACATTATAGCGTGTTAAATGGTTTCAGTATTAGGTAGTGGACGACTATTTAACTTGAAATATCCGATATTTTCCATCTCAGAGCGACGCGAGGGAGGAGGAGAATTGGAGGAAACGGAAACCGAAAAGTGAAGATGATTCACGCGAAGACGAAGTGGCGCCGACACGAGTGCGCCACTGACATTGAGCAACGTATCCGAAGTGTTCGAGACGTTGGCATGAGCTTCCATCGTGCCGACGAACTTTGAAAAATAGGGGTCTTCTTTGTGAAAAGGATATCGTCGACTTGGAGAAACCCGCGGATAAATTTCGCTGTGTCGTCGTCGCGTTATTTACAGTCGAGGCGACACTTGCTCGAATTCTGCGAAAACTTGCGAATTTGCAAACTGATCGTCGGTGACGCCGGACAGATAGTTTCTCGTAAGCCACCGCCAACTTTCTGGACAGGTTTAATTGTTGCCTCGCGCAAACTCACCACGAGTTTCAAGCTTTCCGATCGAAATCAAAGCAAAGAAACTTTTTCTTTCTTCTCGCTACTCTTTTCCGCGAAACTCGCTCCCTCTTCAGTCCAGTTTTAGACGCTTCTATTACACTCAAACGCATAGTTTTATTCCACGTCCTTCCAGGGAATCGTCCTTTGTAGCTCGATCTTTGATTCTTCTCCTCTCACCAGCCCAGTTCCAGATAGCCTATTTTCACCGAGAGGCAAAGTTTTCTGTGTCTTTCGAACAAACTTCCCTTCGTTAGTCGCTTCTTTGATGCTCATTTCAAAGTAACTTGAGCTCTCCATAACAGCTGCTCCCACCGTCGCGTGATACGATTTCCAACTAGAATTTCGCGGATTAGCCTTTGTGCGTGCAACTTCGTTTCTAAATTTCTTTAGCAATTGTTCTTTTACGATCGCTAGTAAGGATGCGCAAAGATAACGTAAACGTAAGAAATAAACATCGAGAATAGATAAGAAAGAGTTATGGACGATAATCGACTAAAAATTTCCACTGTGATAATTATAACTTTGCTTTAGAGTACTTAAAACGTATCGAAAGTGAAACCACAATTTCACGAATATTATTTGCCAGAAAGACATAAATGTTAAAAGTTTTATTAAGAATCCGATCTGACACGTTATTATACGTGCGCAATTCGTATTTGTTACGCTATAAGGGAAAACTGAAAATTTAGGGAACGTATGAAAATCAAGTTATCGTCGGACGTTCAACCCATCGAAACATCAACCGTGAATATTTTGTCTGCCCACAAAAGGGTTAAACTGTTTCGTGTTCATCTCATTGGAATAACGAAAATGACGTCGCGACAGCATTTCGTTTCCATTTGATAGCGAATATGGTGGCAAAATTCGGTGGAAAACGAATCGTCGTACGATTCGAACGAGAACGCAGAGAGGCACGCATCGCAGGCACAATCTCGAAATTCGATTATCGGCCACGGACAGGATCGCGGATCATCGAGTCTGACAATTAGCGTCCGCGTAACCAGCCGTGTGCTAGAGGTTTAAATTGCCGACTTTAGGGTGCAGAGAACCGGAAAAATATTTGGAGTACGGCCGAGGGTGGAGCCAAGAGGCAAAATTACGCGGCGCGCTCGAAATGAATTTACGATGGCTCTTAGCGAGCAATTTCTGGTTGAAAGTTTCGTTGTTTCTCGACTGATTTGTGGCCCTGGCAGTGGCGCTGATTCGTCGAGCGCTCTTCTCTCGCATGCTGCAAATAAATCATGGATTCAGCATTATCTGTTTTCTTTCTCCTCTTCCTCTTATTACTTATCGACTTTGGTAAAATAAAATTGTAAAAGTTGAGGCTGTTTTCACGGGAATCGTCGAAAATATTTGCGAAGGGTAACATTTCTATAAGAATGGAGTTTTCAAGGAGAAATCTCAAGGAAATTTTAATTCTTTCGTTTAATCAAGCACGTTTAGGACGCCAATGTTAGCTATTAATCGATGCTATTTCCATTAAACGTGTCTGTCTATCCGTTAAAAAGAGGAGGACATTTAAATCGTTTCGTACTTCTCTCAGATGCTTCCTCCCAACGAGGAAAATTTTCCAGAGAAAGAAAAGAAGCTGCAGCAGCGAGTAACAGTTAAAAATACGATTCTTTATCGGGTGGAGACAGCCGCGAGTGATTTTAGACCTCGCCTTGGGAAAGGGAGAACGCTCGAGACCGCGAAATTCCTGTCCACCCAAAATTGGAACCGCGCGATACGAGTGGAAAGGCAACGCGAGCTTCGTATATTTAGTCGCGCGGCATTTGGTTGAAATTAATCCACGTTTTTTTCGATAAAACGAAGCCGACTTGCGGATCAATCAAATCACGATACCCCGGTCAATTCGAAAAATTCTTTGCTGGCTAATGAAAATCGCGTCGGATATTAATCGACGTTTGATGAATCGCCGCGGCGAATGAATTCGTTCCACGGATATGATTTTTATTAGTAATAGGATGCAGCACGTCGCTGTTATCAATATCCGATGAGATACGTTTCATCGTTGTACGAGCATTTTCTGAGAGAATGGCAGCGATTGCAAGTTAAAAATTCCATCTCGTTCATTCACCTGCACATTATAATAAGTCAAATATTCCCACTGGCTTTAATATTATATATCCTTTCTCGTTTCTCCACCCTTCCCTCTGCTTCCTTCGTAATTCCTGCTGTTTTATTTCGTTTTAAAAATGGATCACGCGTCAGACAAAAATTTATGTTCTCGCAATTTAACCGACTCAGCGGACTCGCATTTTTTCCAGACACCTTCGAAACTACTTCGGTCCGTTCGAAGGAACCTCGAGGTGCGTATCGTGTCACATCCTTTCCTTCTCTTTGGTCATCCCCCATAAATCCGAGAATTACACGCGACATCGTCACCTTTGTTCCGACCCGAAAGGACAGCAAATATTTGTCAGCGATCTTCGCAGCCGTGATTCTAAAATACGGTCGCTTGTAAGTACCTTACCCGAGGCCCACACTGTAACTCCTGCGAGTTTCCACAAAAAAGGATATTTGTCGTTTTTCCAACTAACCGCGCTAGATACACAGCGTAGATGTCTATCTAAATAGCCATGGCCGACCGTTGACCGACTTGCTGATAATTAGCGACAATACGGTCCATTTTTCGTTTTATCTCGCGTGATAATACCATTTTGTTCAGTCCGTTGTACCCTCTAATTTCGTAGTTCCCTTTCGTTGGCCGTATATTCGGTCTCGTGCTCTTTTTTCCCGTGGTAGTTCGCGCCAGTTCGTTCCCCGCGGCGTTTTATCGCGATAATTGCTCGATTTATCGCTACCGTAAATTCCTCCGCCGAAAATTACTGGTCGCGAACACCGGTGATTATCCTCGCTTCCGGTCTCGTCCGCGATGGGGATGCATGGTCCGACAGTCGGTTTAACTGGCCCTCCAGGGAACCGATTCGATTATCTTTCCACAGAGCAGCGATATCGATGGGAAGATCGTACTCTACTTTCCCTTTTTTCCTCTCGTTACGTCCAGTTCGAGACAACGTTGCTGCCAATGTTCTTAAATCTTCTACGCCGTTAATACCTAACTTCTCGACGGTGTAATAAAACGACGAAGGATTCAGAGCGAACGATTCAGAAAACGATCCACCTGTTAACCGATTTAATTACTCTACAAACATCGGTAATTAGAAAATAAAAAGTTAGTCGGAATAGATTAGTTTCGGTGGCGAGAAAAGTTCACTCTCTACCATTGTAAGGGAACTGCGCGGAATTATAGCGTTTTAAAAAGTAAACTAGGTCACATTGAAAATTCTTGCGGGTTCTCGTTTTAAGAGAAGAAGAAAGCTTTCCCGGAGGTCAGCCCTCGCAAGTATTTCTCCCAATGGAAATCACCCAAAAAGAAACACGTAGAAACCATTCTGAAATATTGGGATAGGACCATATAACATCACCTGAAGGTACTTAAAGTGGTTATAGCTTTCCGAGTCTATTTAAAGATCGAGAAGGATACCGGCACCGTTGATCTACTGCAGTTCCAGGCCAGTTAAACATAAAATAAAAAGGATAAACCAAATTGATTTAGCCATTATTTATTATTTAATAAGAGACTATCGATGCGTAACCATGGGTGATCGGCCCACCGTATTTTCATGGAACGCAGTTCTGGCAGAATGTGGGTTCCGTGAAGTCCTAAAAAAAAAAAAAAAAAAAAAAAGAAAAAAAAAAGAAACCAGCTACCCCACAAAGTATTTGGAATATTCGTTGGTGTAACGAGACTCATAAGGTAATCCTTTAATTAACGGTGCCGATATTCCTGGAATCCTCCGAAGGGTGGCAGGAAGCGAAGTAAATTCGCCGCATAATTCCATGGTCGAACGATCGGTCCTCTCTGTCAGCGAGACGCCGCTTATAAGAATCGACTCGTTCGAGAATATATCCTGTAACAAGCACGGGACACGGATCTGCAGAGGCTTCGGAAGCGTGCTGGCACAATATCTACCACGATATATCTGGCCATGGGCCGTGGCTGTCTCTTTCGCGGCCTGACCGGCCATTATATTTACCAGACTGCCACCGGGGATGAAGGTAATTGCCGAGACTGAGCGCGACCAGACCTGGACCCCCTCGCTCTTCTCCGCCGTAATACCGTTATTTTTATTAAGTTTTTCTACGGTCCGAAGTAACTCATATGGCGAGCGTCTGCCGAGGAGGGACGCGAGCGATAAACCAGGTGACAAACACCGGTGTCGGGGCTAAGAAAACAGATGGGAAAGCGAGAAATTGTGAAATTCTTTGAGAAATGAGTTTCTATTTCGTAAGAGGACTGTTACAGGATTCCATTCGCAAGAGTATAAGGGGAAGAATATAAGTCACATGTCCTGTCATTTACAGGGAAACGGTTTCGGTATTCGGTACGACGATGCGTGTTTCCTCGTCTTCTACGAAATTAGAGAAACAAACTGTTTAACGTCAGAAGGATTAAAAGACGAATATAGTAATTCTAAATACTGGAGATTTTTAATCAGCGAATATGCCATTTTATGAAGCGAGTCAATTACTTGCTCGTTGTTGCAGCCGATTCTATGATATATAATATTTTCCAGGCAGACAGGAAGAAATGGCAGTCGGAAGCTGATACGCGTCGTAATAAAAGGCGGCGACGTCGTGATATAAAGCGGCGAAATTAAACGGGAGAATTAGTTTTTATGAAAGTCCTCGAGGGCCGAGGTAAGCGTTATTGCATGTTTACGACACCGTCCGACGCATCTCGGTCTTTGTTAGCCTCGACTTTTACGCTAAATGATGCTTCCACCAACGCGGATATTTGATTTCATTTCGTACTTAACGTTACAACGTTGTCTAAAAATGATCTTGAATCTCCGTCGCCGTCAAACAAAGAAAATTAAAACGAAGATCACCTCGAACTTAATTTATTTAAACGAGAATCAATGGCGCATACCGCGACCAAAGAATTCAATTACAGACGAGTCGATCGGTGTTCCTTCTCGAGCCAGCCTGTTTATTCAATGATCGATGTCCCGGCGGTGATTCTAATCGATCCGTTCGACCTAATTGAAAGCGAGATTCCTTAAAAAATTAGCAAGCTTCCGGAAGGAAGGAAATTTCGCTATCGATCAACCCTTTTTTCGCGCGAAAAGACCAAACGCGCTCGAAACCGACAACGGTATTAATTAAAGGGAAACTTTTTTAATTCGACCGCCGCGCTGTATGAGTGGCTCCCGAAAAACTGGTCGACTCTCTCTCTCTCTCTCTCTCTCTCTCTCTGCCCTCCCGTCCATGAATAATAAATAAAGCGTCGGCCGAGCTTTATCATAAATGTTACACGCAGACGCACTGAATATTTACTCGTGGCGCGTTTTGCCGGCGACAAAAGGGAACGCAGACGAAAAGAAAACCGTAAGGAAGACGAAGAGGGGAAGAGACAGAGGGTGAGAATCGGCGGTGATTTATTTTGGAAGAGGCACGGGGCTCTTTTTGACCCCTCTCGAGGCGATCCTCCGAGAGAAGTGGCAGCCAAGCAGTCGCTTCTACAGGTGTGGCCATTAATTCGGCAAAATTGTGGAAAGTACGAGACAAATCATACTAGGGCGTGACTGTCTCGCCCTCGTATTTGTCAACTACTTCTCCGCAGGGCACGAGAGCCTCTTGGATTAATTAATCGGCCTCTCCGCGCGGTAACGTGTGAGATTCGTCTTGTCGAGGGTTGAAAAGTAAATAGAAAGACTTAAGAAAATTTCTAACGAACGCACTGTCGGACCAATCTCCTTAATCCACCCCAACCAACCCTTGTGGAGTAACGATTATTAACAGGGTTCGACCCCAAATTTCTAAAATTAAACAAAAATTTAGGAACGAGGGGAGAAATTTGTACGCGTTCGGTTAGTTTCAAAATCTTGCCGATGAATTATAGATAAACGCGTGTCGATGTTCAAACTTTAAAAGAAAATCACTGTCCGTAAAAACACTGTACACCCGCTAACCTATCCGTAGAAAACGGATTTTCATGTACCTTTGTATTTGTCAGAATGAAATTGAAAAAATAAACTAAAAAAAAAAAATAAAAAATATTCTAGAAATATTCTAAAAAAACCCTATACTCTCCATATCTTGCATAACTTTTCGTATTACGCGCATTTCGTGTAAGTTTGTAGTCTCAAATTTCCCGCGAACGCAAAAAATCCGCCGTCTGCTTATCAATTCCGAGTTTCTTTAAGAACACTCCCGATTCGTGCCACCCCGGTGGAATGTTTCCCAGCGATCGCCACCCTAGCGAAGAAACTTCCATCTTGCTCTGTGAATCCAATACGCGCGCATTCCGCGAAATCCTTAGCGACGACGTCACGATCTATTCCGAAAGAGGAAATGGAAGAGGAGGTGGATGGTATTCCGGTTCGTCATCTAGCCCCTGGGTCACCGGGGTCGGTCGTGGACGAATTCCTCGACCGTTCGTCGAAGAAGGAACTCGACTGCGTTTACAACGCTTTGGCCATGGGTCTGAATTAATCAGCGGCGACAACGTCACGGAAAAAGCTGGCTACGAGGCCCGTAATGAAATTGTCCCGACGCACAATGCCGGCGGCTGCTCTAGAAGAGGCCGTTCATCGTCTCCGACTGGATTCATTAGGCGAATAGCAAAACGAAGATCCCTTCAAGTGCCACCGGGGAACATTCTCGAATGAACGCGCGAGACAACGAGAGAGAACTGTCGAATTTCGACTCCCTTTCCGGTTGTCTCATTTCTCGCGATTAGCGAGACTTTTTCGGAAAAACGTATATACAGCCGCAGCGAACATAGGTTCTCAGAAATGGAAGAATTATTGTATGGTAACGCACTATGGCTCGCAACTTTGCAGGAAAAGGTGCTGCTTTCCGTCGAAAAATCAACTCGCGACAAATCGGTATTTTACAGCCGTAACATTGAATTACGTCGGTTATGCTTTTATTTTACGGTTATTTCGCTGCCGGCGTGATGATCTAACCGATTCTCTAGAATTCTGAATTATTCCAGACGTTACAAGTATCGTCGAACTTCTCCGCCGAGTCTCGATAATCTTCTATCGCTTGAAACTTTCTAACAACACCCTACGCCTTCGGCTTTCAGCAATTCATCGAGACACCTCGGTCAGTAGCAGTTGAGGGTTAATAATTCTTTTTCCTCCGTACGAAAGTTTCCGACGCTCCAAGATACTTGGCGTTCCCTTAAAAAACCATAAAAAAAAGAGAAGATTACAGAGACGAATGGATAACGGAATGCGTTATCTTGCGAGGGATCCCCGGCCGGTTCGCGCAACGACTTCCTGTGACGATGGCGTTTCCGCTGGCCAAGTGGAGCACGAGGTAGGGAGACAGTATTTAAAAAGGATAGCTTGCATATTCATGAGGCTGCGGCGTTACAATTAAAGACGCATCGAGAGAAGCCGAAAGCTTAATTATCCGCGAGCCAAGGGCTGGATCGGTTTGAGGATGAGATTACAGTAATCTCTTTCTCCTTCTCTCTCTCTCTCTCTCTCTCTCCCGTCATCGTTAAACGAGAAAAGTTGCCGTTCGTTAGCGAGTCCCGAGCAGAGAGTTCGAGTGCCATCGAACCGAGAAGAAGCTGCGTGGCTGCGTGGCTGCGTGCCGGTAACGACGCGCATCGTTAACGATCCGATTCGAACAGGGTTTCGCGTCGGAAAGGGATATAATGAACTCGAAACCCGATATATCGAAACAATACCTCTCTGGGCTCGACGAGGGTAACATTGAAAATCCTGTTTCGGTGTTTCCATCAACGAGCATTTGAAAATAACAAAGGGAATCTCATAAAACTCCAGAAAATATGTAGACGTATACTTGGAGTAGGTGGGCCATCTTGTACAATCAAATTGGTATTATCAGTGAAGCTTTGTAAGACGCAGAGTATCGTTAATCTGCGATTACATCGAGCCTTCGTACTGCAAACTATAAATTGAGACTTCAATTCATCGAAATCTCTCAGAGTTCCTTTAGAATAGCCCTTGGAGGTTGTTAATCTCGTCGATAAAAGATTCGCGAAAATATTCCTCATTTTGTAGATATCTATCTACGAGTACCTGACGATTTCTGATAATCGTGTGATCCTTGGACTCGCACAACCCAGAAATATCTAATATCTCGCCCTTTACAAGAAGAAATTGCCAACCCATGGTGACCCAGGAGGCAATAATTTCTAAGTGTGTCGATAATTTCGTAGATTTATTCGATTTTCCACAAGTGTATTTCCATAGTACCGCGACACTTGCACGAACAGCTCTGCTTTTAATTTTCAATTTGCCTTGTAAAATCTCGCAAAAGGGAAGGTACGTGTGCTACGACTGGTTCGTGGAAAAGTCGTAGACGAAGCATCCCCTTTAGCTCGTCAACTTTTACAAAGTTAGGAGTGTTAACAGTAAATTTGGCAGCGTTCGTGCGATCCTCGGCAACGACTTTATGACCGGGAACGTATCTATCCCCAAGTGAAGTCGAGTGAAGTCTGCGGCACTCGTGAACTCGTTGCGAGGTAAAGGCCACCCCGTAGCGTGGGCTGGGGAGCCTCGTAAAATGAAATCAATTCCAGGGGGAGGAAGGTCGACGTTAGAGGCCGGATATGGGGGCAGTTACGAGATCGGGGGAGCGAGTCATTTGCGAAACAAAAGTGAGCCGCTTATATAAACGCCGTTTACGAACCTGCTCGTCGTTTCGTTGTTTAATCTGGCTCGCGATTCCAGCCCATTCGATTCCAACCCGTATCGACAAAACGTCGAGCTAAAAGCCTTTCTTCCAGTTAATCCTTGGCGTTCAATTTTTACAAGTGGTTTGCTATATTATAAATTAAATTGCAGTACCGTAATGCACGAGTCTGAGATTTTTAGAAGCCATCCGACGTTTGTCTCGAGGCTGTTGTCAGAATTTTGTTCGTCCAGTAGCAGAGACCGACGTAACAGCGATCAAATTTCACGAAGAATATTTCGAACAAGATGCTTGCAACTTCATTTTCTCTTATTTCCGTTTTTATGAATAAGTTACCAAGTATTCAAAACAGCGTTGAGAAACGTACTTTTCTGCCGAATAAAATTCCACCTCTCAAAGGTACCGTAAGAAATTTAATTTCGGACCTTCCCAATTGCTCGATACAAATTCTACAGCGAAAGCACCGCGTGTGTGCAGGGGGACTCGAGTCTACGTTTAAAATAGGAAAAGAGGAAACGATTATAATACGATAAAGTTTTAGACTGTCCTCGTCGTTCCCACGAACACGCCACGTCCACCCTCTGGCTCGTAAAATTGAATTCAGAAGCGGCCTCGTTTCAAAGGGCGGAAGTTGATTTTCCGAGTTAGCCGGCCAGAGTGACAGCCAGTCGGAACTCGAACACGGAAGAATGGAGATCTCTGGTGAATTTGGCCATACTAAGGAATCGTTGGACCATCGCCAGCTACGACGATTTCCGAGGGGAGCAACGTTCCCTTGACGAATTATATTTCGTCCGTTTAAAAAACAATTCTTTCCGATCTCGAATAACTGCTATCAATTTAATACAAAGGTACACGTTGTCATCCATTTGCCGATCATGTGCCATTATCCTGCCGGCACCAGCTGGCCAGAATTTCGAGCGAAACGGAATCCAATAGGTTTCGTTCGGGATCGAATTAATTTGGAGAGGTTCGTTTCGCAAGTCGAATGAAACAAACGGAATTAAAGGCGTCCCGTTTTCTTCTCCCCAGGCAATTTCGTCCCGACTATTCTCCAAGAGGGAAGAAGGAAACAACTTCTCGTGGAGAAGCTGCACGATTTGCCGTGCGAATTCAAATCGGTCGTCGTTGGCCGAATGACAGCGTAAACAAGACGGAAGCGTCGTAACGCGCGCGTGACGGACATACGAGATGAGTGTGTTGCGAAGGAACGAGCAGGTTCCTTGGACCCTCGACCTTCGAGGACCTACCAAAGGTCTTCGTTTGATGTCGAGCACGCTGAACCTAACCCGAAACTAGGGGAGCGACGAACGATTCGCGAGCTGGAACGTAATATTCATAAAGGATGGCTGCAAATATTTGTCGAAACGCAAACGATATTCCAATTTATTCTCGAGGCTGCTGAAATTTATGCGATCCATATCGGCTGTACGCGTATGTATGTATGTATATAAGAGCCGTCTGACTTATTCTTAATCGCGTCTTACGTATCAAGCGCTACTACGAAAGATTAGAAGTTTCGGAACATTCGTCTTCCTGTTCAAATTGAAAACGCCGAAAAGGGAGAAGCGAACTTTCTGTAAACTCGTTTCCTACTACGTGGAACCATCCCAGAGGTCCTACTTATCGCAGAAACAGTTTCACCGCGGTTGGCAGCGATGTGGAAGAATGGGAATGGCAGTCCCTGTTATCGACATCCCTTTGAGTTGAGCGATACAACCGAATAAGAGACGCGGCATGGAAGCAAATTCACCGCGGAAGAGGAAACTTCGAAGGGACTCTGGCCTTCGATACCGCGACAGAGTCAAAGCAAACGAAACGCCGCGTGCATATTCCCTTTGCCCTCTTCCTCCCTTTGCTTTCTTACGTCCAATCCCCTCGCTCACTGGGTCAATACCGTTTTATCTGTCGTCTGTCCGTCTTTGAATCGGCACAGCCTGCGGCCATCGCGCGCGTTTCTTTCTCTCCGCCACGGGTGTTTATGCGGGCCACGGTGGCCGCATCGATTCAATTCCTTTTTGGGGCAGCCTCGAGATCCGTTTTCTCCTCGGCCACCGGTCCAGCGCGCTCTTTCACCCAGCTTGTGTACAAAGGGATTCGAAAAGGTGAGTCGTTTCTGGCCTTTACACTCGAGGATTCAGCTTTTATTCCGCTTTCCTTTCGATCTTACAGTTTCCCGGACGAGTCGATGTTTCGAGTATTTTTTCCTAGGATTTTCCGATGCACCGACCACGGCCGTACGAAGATTCGTGTTTGGAGACGAGAGGATTTAGAAGGTTCAAAGTGCATTCACAGAAGCGGAGACTTTCGCGTCTCTTTAGCGTAGAAGTCGTACGAGGATTTTGAGACGCAGTGGCTTTCCGGAAAGGAAGAATCGTGCACAAAGTTTTAGAGAACGAATGTTGCGTAATTCGAAACTCCACAGTCTACCTCCTTATATCGTTTTGTTCGTTGTATACTAAATATCGTAAAGCGTATATCGGTTCCATGCATCCTGTGTCTTTTTCATCTTCAAAAACGTGAGAAATGCCTAGGAACCATAAATCCGTTAATCGTGTGCCTTGTCCGTATAGTTGAAAAATTCATAAAACACGAATTTCGGCTTCCGAGAGGATTATTTATCCGAGGAATTTCTCTTTCTGCTGATTTTATCCCCGTTCATAAAGAAGAAAAGAAGACTAAGTATAAGAAAGTGATACTTCCGTCGAGGCAGGTCGTACATCACCGAGTAATGGTAAATTTATACGAACGTTTAATCGTCGTAGCCGACGTTAGCCGCGCTCAGTCGACTTATCGAAATCAGCACATTCCGGCCCCGTGATCAGAGTCCCTTTGTTCCCGGTTCTGTACAACTTCCCGCCGCCTAGGAGGTCGCCTCGGGTTACGAGCAGAGAACATTCGGTGGCCCCCTTTCGCCTCTCCGCATTAATTTATGGCGCCGTAAAAGAGCAGGAGATTGTCTTTGCTCTCGCGCCCTCGGTGGTTTGCCCACGACGTTTTTACGAGTCCTCCATTGTCTCGGCCGAAACGAACGAACGAACGGTGCCAATTTTCGGCGAACGCGAGCCTCCATTCTCTTCATCGATCTGTCACTATTTTAACAAACCGTGTTCTTCTTTTCACTTACGTCTTACGTTCTCGTGGCGAAAGAACCGTCCTTAAAATTATACTGCGAAAGTTTTTCGCTATAACGCGAATTTCTATCATAGCCTCGAAGGTCTTCCAAGTCGACGTGTTTTTCTCATTTTAGGCACTCGTCTACCTCGAGGATATATAAAGTCCGGTCCACTATCTACCGCCGACCGAGAATATAGTTACGTGTTCAAAATAATTAAGTGTGTAGATCCTCACGAGTATACGCAGTATGCGGTACACGTTCATTCGACGTATGGTCCATTTCTTATTACAAGAATGCCTTGAGGATGAAAATTCTATATTAGAAATTCGAACACAGCTAATGTCTGTCGCGTGATCGTGATTGCAAAGCCGTGAGTTTCGGCTCACTGAAACGCTACCGAGAAGAATCTAATTTATGGCCTCAAGTATCTCTGCTGCTTGTTCTAGGTTAGGAAACCAAACAGCCGCTTCCGACCGCTTCACGCGATCCAAGCTACGTTTGTTTAGACTGCGGAGATAATATCGAAGCTTAAATTCGCCAGCTGCGACTTTCTCTGGCCCGGTGAACGAGGCAGGGAAGGAGCCAAGGAAGAAAGGAATGGCGGTAACACGATCTTATTCTTCCTGTCGAAAATCTAACCTCGGGGGTAATTCTCGGGGCTGGCGTTTCCGACGGTGAAAATTAAAAAACCCAGAGAAAGAACGAGCAAGACGAGGGAGAGAGGAATTCAATCTCCGGGGATCAGCGAGGCGTACGCGCGCGTCGTGGCCGCGGCATCAATTCCTGCGTGTCGTTCGTTGCCAGAAACGAGGGTAAATGCGCGCAACCGCCTCTTTGTTCCGACCGATCTCCTTCGAGAACATCGAGCGAATCCCTCGAAGCGAGACAGAATCGAGATACGCTCGTCTCGACCCGCTTGGAGAGTCGTTGGGGTGCCAGTTTGAATTATAGCTTCGTAAATTCAAAGACGTAACTCGAGAACCGCTGGGTACCTCCGTCTTAGCCCGCCCTTGGACCGGAATAACGCGCGATGCCCAGCGCTGTGACGCACAGTGTTTAAAAACGCCTGTCTGCGGAGAGGTCGTAATTTCCACGTCATTTCTTATTCTCAGTTCTTGCTTTTCTTCGACATTTTTAATTCGAACGTTATTTATCTATGAATATCATTTAAACTCAGTAACCAGCATACAAGAGTCATTAATTTCTACCAGTGTCAAGGAACATGTACATGCAAGTTAGCGATCGAGGATTCTTCTTCCGGTAAAAGGCGATATTTGCGACGAATCGTTCCGTGTATGGTGGATTTCGCAGAGAAAAATACGATCTTTGTTTGCCTTCGTAATTTCGGTTAACAGCGTCGAGCATCTGGATCGATACACGATTAAGGAAAAATCAAGGGCGAATCGGTGAAATGGCCCGGAACTGATAAAAATGTGTCCATTCCCTTGCACCACCGTGTACTACCCTCTTTTTCACCGGTCCATCGAGTTACGGACGAGGCTGAAACTTTTTTGTTAATTGGAAGAAAGTGTCCCGACGATGGGGCGTTCTACTTGGCGAGTTTTCAGCGAGGGGCGATTGTGAAAGGATCTCTTTGGTATTAAATCTATAGAGAGACTGAGAGGGAGAAGGAGGGCAGAAACGTGCGTGTCACGTGGAACTTTTAAGAATGCTGACTTTTCTCTCGAAATCCTTGTCCAAATCAGGTTCCATTCTTCAAGAAACCAATTATTCCACGTCGTTTTATCTTACATTCAGCGAGAAGAAACATTTCCGCAAACATCGCTGCCAGACAGACACTCGTAGCATAGCCCATTTATTTCCACGATCGATACAAGGATACAAGTAACAATTTGTAAGAATCGAAAGGATGAGCAGACCCTTCGTCATCTGCGAACAATCTCCACGGAATATCTACCGACGCAACAGAGAAGGAACAACGGCCGGGAATTTCATCGCCGCGTCGGCGTTCCTGCACGTCCAAGAAATCCGCCCAATAATCAATCTCGCGACCGATTGCACGATATTAATACCGCGTGTTACGTTTTATTCTCCCTTGTTTCCTTTATTCCTGCGAAAACGAAGGGTTCCTGATAAAACGGAGGAAGGTTGCCTAATAAATAACGAAGAGGAAGACCTCACGGTTAGGTATCCCAATAAAATCACCGTTACCCCGAAAAATATAATAACCCCGCGGTGATCCACGTCTGGAGATATATCGCCGGTGTATCGGCGATGTTTAAGCCGGGCACAGCGCTAAGAGTTTTCCCGTGGCAATAAATTCGGCGAGGGTGGAGGGTCTGTCCAATCGGCTTGTCGTGTAGTCAACGTCGCATTACGACTTTCCGCGAAAGAGGTCGGCCGGAAATCACGAGAGGGTGCCGGCCCTTTCCCACGCGGATATCCGTGGATATCTAGCCGGTGAAAGTGGCGTCACCCACTTTCACGGGCCGCTGCCAGGCAACTGGATGTTCTCCGGCGTATCTCTCAACTTCTGTTCGCCTCTCCACCCCCGCCAAGATATACGGTCTCGTGACAACGGTTTCTCGTTAGACTGACACGCACTTTCTTTCCGACTTCCGCCCTCGGATGTTCTCCGAAGAACTTTCAGACGACGCTCATAGAGTGGAGGGAATTGGAAAAGGTTTTTGGAAATATATGGGGACAGCGCGATCCAAGTATTCGTCGATTATGTTGGAAATACACCCGAAGGTGGCAACGACGCCATCCGATCGCGAGTAACGCTCTTCGATTGCTATTTCAACGATGTTTTAAAGGCAAAGCTTTTGCATAATTAGCATGACAAATTTGAAGGAATTGTCACACTTTTGTGCAAAAGTTTTTGTTTGTTTCTGTTTAATATTAATATTTAATAGTAATAAAATAGTTCGAAGAGAATTGATGATATTCTCATAGAAGGATGGTTCTTTTCACCGTTAAAACTGCCAGAATAATCGCGCACAAGTGGAAAAGCAGTTTTGTTATCGCGATATCAACGGCGAATTAGAAGACTAAACGTTTCGCGGAAACGAAATTTATTAGTCGCGTGCGGCCGACAGTTTGCGCGATTTCGGGGTTGACAGGCCAAGTAATTAAGGAAGTCCCTCGAGGGGGCGAACGGTTCTTTCGTGGGTGCCGGTGACACGAGGTCAATGAGATATTTTCTTCCCTTTAATTATAATTACGAACAGCCATGGCGCGCGAGAGAGGATGCTCCAAGTTTAATTGAACGAGCTCCGCCCAGAAATCTCGGCGACCGTTCAACGTCTATCCTGCTTCCAGCTTAAGCAGCAATTAAATCCCGTTGGATCGCCGCTGGGAATAAACAAAGGCATCCAGCGAGCCGATAATTGTGTCAATCGTCAACGATAGGTAAAGCTACCTGGCTAAATAGAATCTTTCCATGGAACAGCGTTCACGATAATTCGTGAAACAGACACCACGCAGGATCACGAAAATAGTCGAACGATCGTGGACACCTTTAGAAACATATCGTGTATGCTATACGTAACATTCTGTATATTACATGATATTTATCGCAAGTATCGCAGTCGACTACCACGATTATATCGGTTCCAAATTTACAAAAATGTCATGCTATGAAATAAGATAAAATACGCTAAATAAAATAAAAGACGCTTCGTTGGAAAATAAGGCTATGTACAAATACTTTTCGTAGTCACTGTACGTACATAGCACCGCGCTCTCCTAACGTCACCGTGGACTATACAACGTGTCCTTAACACAAGGTTTAAAAGGGTGGCGTTTCTAGAGTTGCAACGACAAAGGGAGAAAGCTGACTGGTCCGTGGAAAACACGAGGTCGAGACAAAGCTAAGTGTATCGTGACAGGAGAATTTATCAGTTGCGTGCGGCCGACAGTCGGCGTGATTCAGGAGCGACCGGGGTAAATAATTAGAAGAGCCCCGGGGGTGGTTCTTGCGTGGATGCCGGTGGCACTGGGTCGAAAAGGCGGACAAAGGTCCAGAAGAACGGTCTCTGAGCTTTCGTCGACCATCGAGACAGTCGGTTTTACGAGCGAATCGCGAACTGGTAGGGCGATATCGGTGGGAAGAGGTGTGTTTCTTCTTTTTTTTTTTTTTTTGCCAAGAGGAAAAAAGCTCAAGGAAAGAGGAAGGAAAAGATTTCGTCTCGATTCTCGGGGAGAAAGAAGCAATGCACCGTGAACACGGAAAATGGCCTTTAAAAGTCACCGAGTTGCTTTTAATTAAAAACTTAATTAAAATTGTGCCTGAAATGTTTCAGCCATCCTCTAACTTTGCTGCACTTCGGCCCGTACATACGTAAGAATGCTTTCGCGCTTTGGGCAAGAACGACGAAATAGCGACGTATATCTTGGAAGCAATCTTAAGACGAAATCGAGCGTCTTGTAATGTTTTTTTAAGAGCTTCCTACGGCTTTGAATCACCTTTGTCTGATCTCGATCGATCTTCCACGTTCTGGGAAAATTTTTGAAGCGTCTTCGAGCAGTTTGGAAGTGGAAAGTCTGGCACTGCAATTACCAAACTCGCCAGGATGGTAAATTCCAAGTTTCTTTGTACATTTGGCACGATTAACGTTGACTTCTATGGGGGGTTTTTTTAGTTAATTTTTAGTCAATTCTCTTTACGATTCTCCGCGTGTTGTATATTTATTATAACACGTGGTATATCGGTATCAGTTTCGGTGTTGAATTTTAAATAACTCAAAACTATGGCGGCATCAAGTACGATCTCATAAATCCTCCTCCATACACAATCTTCTAAGAACGATTCACGATAGCGTGTCTTCGCACAGACAAAATACGTTGGTGGTAGCGTTCGAAGGCTCGAGAAAACACTTCGATCTGGCAGAAATAATGGCGGTGCTCGGTGGATGGACGAGAAGAGTCACCCTCTTGTCTCACACGCGCCTTAGCGCGTCGCGGTGCCAAGATCGCGTCGAAAATCTCGCGTAAATCAGCTCGGAGGAGGTGAGATCTGGCATAAATCTTGACCACGGTATAGCCGCGACCCGCTTTCACCCCCAAAGGTTGGCCGCTGTCGGGATTTATCGACGTCCGGGTCGCAAGAGTGAATTTTACATATCGATCACGGCCAACCCTCTGCGCTTTGAATACGTTCGAATTCATTCGAACCTCGGCAGGGCAGAAATGAAACGCAGGGACGCTGGAGCACGGGGGAAGGGTTTGTTATCTGTTGTGGAATGGCCAGGGTTACGTACACAGCGACCAGAATTACTTTCATTCGTCAAGCTGTCGGCCCTTTCCTAGCGAAAGTTAATTCGCGTTTAACGCGGTCACCTTCCAGTCGATTCCTCGATTTCTCGATTCTTTTTCGGCTTGAAATTTCGTACAATCCCGACGTATTACTTTAGAACATCGAGTCACACGCGAGGTGCAGATTATCTCTCTTAAATTACCACAATCTTATTGCATTGGATTATTTAAGAATTTCATAGCGCTATTCTGTTTGATAAGACGGCGAGAAAATTATTACGTACTTTTACGATATACCGCTATTAGTTGAACACCGGAAGCAGCGATTAAGGAGGAAGATCTATTATTGATCGAAAGAAAGATCAACGTGAAAGAAACACCTTATATTTCAACGTAAGACGGGCTAAGATCAGGGTAAGATCACCGAACAAAATTATAGGACAAGTTAATCATGTATAAGCCACGCAACGTTACAGAGATAATGAGAAACCCGAAGTACTCCCCGAAAATGAAGTTTCTTGCTCATCGATCTGCCTGAATTTACAGGAAAGTAGTAAACACTCGCTTGGGATTGCTTCATCGATAAGCAGAGGAAGCAAAACGAAGACAGGCGGGATTAGTTGGTTCGTGGTAACGAAAAAGGAGAAGAATCGAGAGGAGAAGCAACTCCGGTTGACTCTAAAATTCGGCGGTCTGGGTCGAGGACATCGATGCGTTGCTGGCTACCCTTTATTTCCCCTTATTTCCTATAAACTGGGATAAGCATAAAAAATAGTCTAGACGCATTCTGTATAGTTAGCATACAGCAACGGACCGACCCCGTGATCGATACAGAAGAGAAGCTCAGGGCCGTACACGCGATGGATTCGAAAGAACGGGTACCCGACATTCAGTCTGGCTCGTCTACAAAAAATAGACACGGAGGGTGCTGTTTGCACCGTAGAAAGAGGCGCATCGATGGTAGGAAAAGTACGTTCGCGTTACGAAAATGTCCAAGCATCAACCTTCCCGGTACTTTCTTTCCTCTTTTACCCTTTCGTTTTTGCGTTTCGACGAGTAGAACCTGGAAGAGATTGGAAAGTTTGCTTTCTGATGGACGCGTGATTGGTGTGGTTTTATCGGAACGGAAGCAGAGAGCGCGACAGGTATGGAGTGGAAAGGCGAGTTGGTGGAATTTTTGGAGGGGTCGATACTTCGAGGCTATCTGTTACTTGCATCGTGTCTGCTCTTTTCTGGTTTTTTTCTTTTTTTTTTTTTTTTTTAGTAAATTGGACGCTCGTTTTAGTGAAAACAGGTGATCGATGAATAGGATGTTTAATATTAATGTCGTAAAATTCACCGAGGACGGTTTTCTTAACGCGTGCGTCGCTTTCGACCGAATTTACGAGATGCATCGAGTGCACGTAAATCAATTTATAAATCATACGATCCGTCGCGCGTCGATTCGACGTTATACAAAAGGAATCGCGATTTACGGCTCGCTTGGCCAGAATGAAATTTACGTGGCGTCCGACGCGCGTGCCAGCTCGAAAATATTTTACAAATGACGATTGATCTCATGCATCCGGCGCGTTCGTAATTGATTGCATCTCCCGCAAAAAATTCGCTCGATTCTATCGATTCTAGTATTGTTCAATACTACCACTGCGTGATCTGTTGCATTTTTTAAAGACCATCGTCCTGAATAATTCTACTCTTTGCCTTACTCGTGTTGTTTTTATATTGTACATGTAACGCGCATACACGGTATCAATAATTTTAAAGTTTCCGTTAAAATCAATTGCAATTCAATCGATAAAAATTACACAACGTCTCTGTTTCTGTTCTCCGAAGCAGCGACGAAAATTCAACGAGCCGCGCGAACGAGTAAGCAAAAGGATCGATGGGACGGGAGAATAAGGCAGTCAGCGAAGATCAAGGCAGCGCGTTATCAGCGACGTCTGGGCGAGGTAAACGCGCAAAAACCATTTAATCGCCGCGCCATCGATCACCGTCGTCAGATTAAAAAGAAAATTGCTTGGAAGGAACTCGTGAAAGTTGGAGTATCATTCTTGCCAGACAAAAATGAGTCCTTGCTTTCAGTCAAAGTCAACGAAAAGAAAAAGAGGGAGAGACAGACAGACAGACAGACAGACATGGAGGAAAAAAGCGAACCAGAGATAAGCAAGGCGAACGTTTTATTTAAAAATATCGACGAGTACCCTTTAACCCTGTCTGGGGGATGAAAGTTATCGTATAAATGGCGGCGCTCGATTTGGCACGCTCCTCCACTATCAGTTGAGTTCATCGATTTCAGGATTTCGGCTGATTATACGAGAGTTCGCGGCGGTCTAACAGTCTGCCGAATTTTCGCTCTTTTTTGCCGCTGTTTGCTCGAAGAATGTCGTCGAGCCGAGCCGGATCATAAGGCAGTTTAACCTGGCAGTTCTCTTGCCCGTGTTTGCTCTACGATAATTCAGCCATATTTGCCCAGACGAGGCGAACTTCCAGCAAGGAGCAGACGAATTATTAGCCAGGAACAAAGCGCCTGTTTTCCGCCAACTTTCTCTCTCTGTCTCTCGATTTTTCCTCCCTTCCGTGGAACAAGTGTGCCGGCTTCGTTTCGTTCGCCATCCCTTTATTATATCTCGAGATTACAATTATGACTTCATCACTGCGAAATCGGTAAGCTGTGTCGGTAAAATAGATGTCGAGTACGCGACTCGTAAGTAATTAGACGGGAGATTGACGGATCGATTAGATTTTGTTTCATCCATTAAGGGGAGAGCCCGTTCGTAACATAATCACCATAGTCGTGTTTCGTTACAGCGCTGTTATAGTGCAAGTAAATTTCCAAAATATAACGTACGTGATACTCGCGCCGTATGTTGTTTCTCGAAACCGACAACATTTTATCCTGCATGCTCGACTTATTTTCACGCGTCGAATAATCTCCTGTCAATTATCAACTCCTGTCTAACCGAGAATTAGTGCAATTAGTAAAACATGAAGCTGTCAAAGCGTGATTTTCCTGATTTTGCGTGCGTCACGAATTCAGGCCTATGACGTATTCGTGGAAACTTTCCACAAGTATATTTTCGTCAGCTGTGCTATATCCACACCTTTGCCCTAACGTCTTCTCTTTCAGAAGTGAAATGGCACTCCGTTGGGAGCATCACCGGCGAAAGGGTAGAACGATCCATCTCTGGCGTGGTAATTAAGCGACAGGGCGAGCAAGGCGGACAGGTAAGAAGCGAACAGCTGAATCGAGGGTCGGTTCAGACAATCAGGACGCCCATAGGGTGGTTAAACACGGATAGCAGTGCAACTGTAGACCCGGCGCGCAACCGCATTCTCGCCCCCTTCGGATAGCTCCACGGCCAATCCCTAACCGCTGTGCAATTAATTGCGCCTGCTAATTACCTCATGTCGCCGAAACAACGGAATCCGTGATTAGCCGAGCATACCTTGACTCTTCCGCGAGCAGGTTCCATCGGAACAGCAATCTACTCGCGAGGGTCTTTCCACTGTCATAACGATTCAGACGGTCGAGATTATTCGAGAAACAGTCACCGTTTCTCCTTGTAATTTGCCTTCGAGCGTTTCGAAGGTATCTTCGAATTAGTTACCACGTTGCTGGCGAGTCGAAGCTACTGCTTCCCGATGGGAATTCCAGACGCTATGCTATTTTCCTAGTCGTTGATATGGAAATAGGTGGTGTACATTTATGCAAAGTTGTATATCTCGAAGATAAGGAATTGAAACTTCTACACGTGGTAAGATGTGTTTCACTTTCGATATTTGACATATTTTCGAGGCAGGATGAAAAACGAAAAGGCCGCTATAGAGACACTGATTCATCGATATTTGAAGTATTAATTAACATTACGTAAATAGTTATATTTCTGAATTATCGATGCATTTTCGATCCGCATGGCAGAACGAACACGTTGCATCGATTGTTCAAAGACAGCAACGTTATGCAAACTGGCTCCATCACGACGGCTAAACGCGTTAACCGTTGACGGTCTAACGGAAATAGTTTCATCAAATTTGCACTACGGTTCACCGCGGTTCGCGTGGGCGAATTTAATTATTCGAATCAGCAGGATCGAACGTGGAAAGGAAAAGGGAGATAGACACAGCGAAACCTCGTATCCAAGAGAGTTTTCGACGCTCTCGTTAAAAAATATATAAAAGGGCCGACTGATTCTCGAGGTCGTTGAACAATTTACATGAAAATGTCCGCGTCTACTAGTTTCCCGTGGCCATGAATTATTCAGCCGCGGAAATTACGCCAAAATTGCTTCCGTTGCGTTTCCACAGGAAAAAAGGATCGGAGTGGAATCGAATTAGATTTGCATCGAGTCGAGCGATCTCGTGAAATCACCGATTCCTTTGTTACCTGGAAATCTTCCTCTCTTCTTCGTTCTTGAAAACAGTGTTCGAAAGAATCTATGAGCGGAAAACGTTTCACGGAACTCGACATTGCGTTCCTTCGTTAAAAGATTTAATTTACCCCATTCGAAATCGGCGAAGCTTTTACGAATTTCCTATGCAAAAGAGTTCGCGCTATGGTTACGAGTAGACCGCACGTTTGTATACATTTATGGGATATTTAAATGCATAAAAATATGCAGAACGCATATAATATGCAAATCATACGTATGCATAGCATCTTTAAAATAAACTTCTCAACGTTATAAAACATTTAAGGGTGAAACGAATGTCAGTTTCCGAGGCCTTTTAATTAAAAATAACTCTGGAATGAGTCATTATCATAGAGGGTAGTTACGTTTAGTGAAAGAACACATTTTATAATTTTGTTATATCGTCGATACGACATGAACGCGTACGTTTGTACGTATATTAAATAACTGCAGAGTCTCGGGAACGAAATAACTTTCCATCAGGCGCAATTCGGATTCACGCCGCGTGCCAAATCCAAATTGGATTTAGTGCTTTGCACACTTGCAGTTTCAATTTTTATCGCTGAAGGTATGAGGATTCGTGTAACATCCATTCCTCTGTGCAACCCTGTTGATCCAAAAAAAAAAGAAGACAAACGAAGATATCCAAAACATTTTTGACAAGAGTTTCTTGATAAGATTTTTTCTCGCTTGTTCTCAGAGTAAGCTGCAATCAATTAACGATACAACGTAGATCAGAAAGCTCGATCGCAAGATCGATTAATCGAAACTGATCATCGAATTCGCAAGGAAGGAAATTCCCCTGCATCTTGTTACACGAGGATGATTTCATTGACGAGGAAATTGCGTGTACGTGAAACTGTAGCTCCTTGCACGCCAAGATTTCTATGAGAGACGACGATGACGCATGCCACTCGAATGATCCGCAATTTCCGACGCATCGGTCTGATGATACGTTAGCCCCATCGTTGCGACTTTGCACGCACTCCTTTCTGCCTGCGTGTATTATTTTCGCGTTCGCGGCTCTGATTCATTGCTTATGAGCTCTCGTACCAGTTCTCGTAGCAGCCCTCCAGCCAATTCGAGTTTTCTCAACAGCTCTTCGCGTCATATCCGAAGATTCACGGACGACGAATTCGTCGACTCGCAGAACTACGAAGCGACGGGGTTATTAGAACGTCGAACCGTCTTATGATGGAGAACCTTGACCGGGGCTGGAAAATTAATGGATTCGATGGAACCAGGAATCAGTGGGTTAATAGACTAACAGACTAGATCGAAAGGATAATCTGCGTCAGCGGACCGAGTCCTCTGACACGATCCGTGATGCGACGGATTAAAAACTCAAGCCGACGAATCTATCATCGTTACCGTTGGAACTCCTACGTTTTTCAAAGCTCTTAAAACTTCCAGTCTCTACTCATTTTATCCCCTGGTTATTTTTTTTAGTCAACTTCGCCCATTTCGGTAGGACAACCGCGAAATTTATTCGAATAAAGTTGCTCGTGAGAACCGCGCGCCCGCACCAAATTCTCCGATGCTTAATTAAGATTTCGTTCGTCCGACAGCGACTCGACGCGAATCCGTCGGTAATGAAGATGAAGCTAATATAATCCTATGACCTTGCTCGAGGACGCCCCGTTCCCGAAGGAACGGGCGCAAAAAGGCAAAGGGAGAAGGGCCCTTTTGTTTAAGGACGGCGTTTACGCGCGTCGCGTTGCACTCTTCGTCCTTTATTTCCTTTTGTTCCCTCTCGTCCTACTGCTCCTTTCCTGCCACCTCGTTTGAATTATCATTCCGAGCAGCGAAGCTCTTTACAATTCCTCCTTACGCTCGCTTCGAACGCTTTCGGCTTTAATTTTTCCCAAATAATTATCTCGGTTTGCAGCTGTTCCAAACGCCTCCTGCCAACTTTGACTACCCGCCTGATTCTAACTTCCACAGAACCGTGCAGAAATATCAAGATATCTGCAAATTGTCGCAAGCGTATAAAGTTTACTTCTCGAATGAAACGTTTTAACTCTGTTCGATCGTCGAAGATAGAGTACGACAATTAATCAGCCAAATACTTACGCACGATAGCGTACGTTGCTCGAATTCGCTGGAAATTGCCGTTTTCACAGAATTGCCTTTTCGCGAGTTGCCATTAAATCGCAGATTTTCATTCGTCTTAAAGCATGGTTTCCAGTTCTTCTCAGACGATTCAAACCTTTCATTAATGACGCCCATTGGTCTCTGCGCTGCCTCTCCAATTAAGCTTTCACCGATTCTCCTGGTGAAGTATTCGTTTCTCTCTTCGGGGGAAAGCGTTCTTCGATCGAGCCGATAAATAAATACGTAGACGCGGGGCTGGCGTGGATTTTTCGCGAACCAACGAAAAGACAAATCCAATCAGCGGTAATTGAGAAACGAAAGTAGTCGTTCGGCTATCAGAGGCTGTTCCCGATTCCTTCGTTTCGTCGGAAAAGCTTTCAAGGTTGATTTTATTCCCGATACTCGGCGAGCCGCGGACTTTCTAGGCCGACGGGAAATTGAATTATCCAGTTTAACGACGGCCTCTGCGTGAGTTTTAAATGTTTCTCACCCCCGCGAGAGTTCGCAGTTTCGGCGATCGGAGGGAACTCGCCAAATCGCCATTATTGGTTGACGAAGTACACTACATAAATACTTGAACACTTCGATGGACGTTTAACAATTTAACAGCGTGTGGATTTTATCAAAATGCGACCGAAATTAACGATGAATCTGTACTTGAGCAATTAACTACCTTTTCACGGAATCGAAAACTAAATTCAAGTACATCTCGAAACACAACGATAACGTACTTCATTATTTACTATATATGCAGCTCCATACGTCGACAATTTAGGTATTACTGCTTGTATCAACGTCACTCGTTCTCTCTATTATTTGGGGCGAATTTTCTCCACCTGATTCATTATTTAAATAGCATATTTCGGAAAAAGTAAGCGAGCGTTCGGATATTTTTGAGCGGTGGTGTAAGAGCAACTGGCGTGGTCGAGCCGACGATAGCGTTGGATTTATTTTTACAGCCCCATTAATGTTACACGTTTTATCGAAGAGAGAGATTCTACTCGCGCGGAGGAAATCCTCCTATACGACCAGACGCTTGCCACTTCGTTTCTTTACGATCAACCAAGAAGATGAAGAAAAAAAGAAGAATGAAGCGAGCCGCGCCTCTCCGTTTTAACGTTCTCCCGATCCCGGCTCCGTTCTCCGTGGAATTTTATACACTTTGTGTAACGCGACCCTCCTCTCCTCCACCCTTACCCCGCCAGCGAGGACGTAAAACCGACCCCTAGAAACTGGAAAATCGTCGGCTGGGCTCCTTCGGTGAAATTCCAGCCGGTTGATTGCTACTTGCCAGCTCGTCTTCATTTTTTCCCTTCGACGCAGGAATTCAAATTAAAGAAGACCACTTCGGTGTCAAGTTCACTGTTCTTCTTTCTTCTTTCTTCTTCCTTCGCGAGCAGTTTGCTGCCTTTTATTCGATAAGATCGCGATACGAAGGGATGATCGATAGCATGGTGACAAAAAATCAGAGGGAAATCGAAGTATAGCTTGGACGGTGAGGCAAAATTCGCAAGCTCGAGTGCATGGCCCCATTCCTGTTTCCAGGATGATCGATAACCGTTCGACGAAACATCCGGCGAAGCCAGCCACCGGAAGAGCCGGATGGAAGGTCGCAGTACGAACGTCGTCGAGATCTCGGCGGGGGTTCCGCCAGGATTTAGGGTCCAAGAGCTTCCCCGTAGTTCTGGCCCACCGAGGGTGGTCGAGGAGAAGGCGAACGCCCCGTGGAAAATCCGGCAAAGGTTCGTTTCGACGTCTATTATGCTCCTTCTTATCAACCGTCGCGGAGGTTCCCGCGGGGATCCGAAACGGCTCCCCATTCAGCCTTTTTAAATCTGTTTAACCCATTACCTTAACGTCACTCTCTCGAGCTCTTGCCTCGCGATTTACTTTTCTCGTACTCGTAGCTCGCCGCAAGCGATAGACTTCGTCGATCGGTTTAAACGATCGTAAAAATCTTCACCTTTCGATTGCCATTCGCAAACGAACGAAATTCTGGAGAGGGACAGTAGAAGCCGAACTGGTAGCTTAACGCGTTCGTTAGGGATTCCATTCTCGTTGCTACACTCCGGACGTTATGCAAATTCATATTTTTATGAACGAAAGAAACGGAATCTAAATGGAAACTTGCCTCAACCTCAAAATATTATAACGAATTATTTTATCATTTTTTTAATGTGTTTCATAATTCTCCTGGAATTTTAGAAATGTTCGGTCGAAGATAACAAGGAATACAAGAATGCAAGATTCTCTAACGACGGGAAGATACGAGTCTGTTCGAGCGAAAGAACACGGGCAGGGTTAAGCAGAGAAACGAAACGAGGAAGAACGAGTCCAAACGCCCGTAAAGAATCTTTGGGAAGTAAGCGTCGTGACGTGGCTGGGTCGATTATTGGAAGCGGTCGAGTGTCTGGATCTTGAGGTCGCTCGTAAATAAGGGAATTAAGGAAATATCGCGTGACAGTGCGTTACACAATGGCGAGGAAAGAGTAGAGGCTGTTGAACAGAGCAGGGCTCGCGCGATTGTAAAGCCGAGGAGGTATTGATCGTTACAACAGGGCGTCGTAGCCTGCGTAGCTGCAGAAGCCGTACACTTTACGACTTTACACGAGGGTAACAAGAGTTTGCATTAATAAACCGGTCTGTTCCCATTGCCTCACCCCTCCGCGTGGTCGTTTATGATCAGCCTGCAATCGATGCTCGCGGACGACACCAAAATCGTCGTAAATCCGTGAACCGAACGCGTGGATCGACGCGGTTAAGGCGATTATTAACACTCCACGAATGAACACGTCCGTTCGACGCGTTTTATTAGCCGATAGCTGGGTTACGTGTGTAATATACGGATTCCCTTGAATTTTAATCTGAAACCATTGTTGCTGGGATTATTAAGCGGTCGAAGCGAAACCGATGTGGGAACTTGCAATCAGCCCCGACGGCTTATCGAGTCACTGGAATAGCGTAACAGCAGTTTTTTCGCTTTATCGGAAGGTAGGTTATGCAGATTTCGTTTAACGCTTTCACTGCTCCTAGCGTGTGAATTTTTCTAATTCTAATTACTAACTGAGCCAATTGTCAAAAGTCGGCAAGTGATTACATCGATGGGCAAAAGTTTCCGGAAATTAATATTTAGTTTCAAATTACGTCTCGATACTTGAAATTGAAAATCATTACGTACGATCATATTAAATTATCTGCAATGCTTCGATGACTTCGACCAATACTTCAGAAAATAAATCGTAAGGCAAAGAATTACTAAAAATATCATTTGATCGAACGTACGACGACAGACGCGTAGGAAATGCCTCTTTCCATTTGAACAGTTTAAAACCGTCTGATCAAATTCTTGGCCGTTTCTGATTATCGTCGGTCGAAAAGTCCAAGTATCCCATTACGGAAACAATACGATCCGCTAGGAGAGAAGTTGTTTGGTCAGGGTGGCAGCCGATCACTGCGGTCCATAGAGAAGCGATCAATAAATTACTCGCAAACGATCAAGTTGGAATGGTAGCACGGTTATCCCGGCGTTGCCTCTTCGTTCGTTCCACTTCCAGCACGGTACGAATGTCCATCGGCCCATAATTCCCGCATGACTGGATATGTCGACGTAACGTTGGTTCGATGGTGCGTGGCAGAGTGTGCCGGTCATCTCCCATGGGTGAACCCCGGTGAAGATACCAAGAAGACGTTGTAACGGACGCAGAGGATACCCCAACCTAACCCCCTGCGACTCGGTGATCCTCCGAGCGTCTCTTTATATCACCGCATTGACCCCCTAGAGGTAGGTGACGCAGATGGAGGGACACAACCGCAATATCTTTATCCCTTCTCAGGGCTGGAAAACAGGCTGCCACTTCGCGACGTCCGGCAAATTTATATTTAATAGGATCGAAAGCGCGAGATCACCGGGCTACGGTCATCTCTCGGCGATAAAACGTGTCGTAAGCTTCTGGCAGGCTGGTTGTTTCAATAGAAATCGACTCGGGGAAATTGAATCGGCCCAACCCCTGTTACGTGCTCCTTTTCGCCCCCTTCTGACTCGCTCGTTATCGCTTTTAAGTTTTGATGACGCCGAGAGGACCCCTTCTTGTAATCGTTTAGTTCGACTCGGCTGGAACGTGGCGTAGAAGGGAAATTTCTTGTTCGTTCCTCCCTTCGGATTGACGAAATTGTTATACGGGTGGGAGGTTAGGTGAATGGAACGAAGAAGATCAACGGTAGTTTCTTTCCTGGTATCGGCTGAATTCGGGTGTTCCCATTAAAGGATTCATTACGGAGGGTCGTGAAAAAGAAACGTTCGATGGTAACGCAATTAAATCCCCACCGCTCGGCCCGCATGTGGTTACACGGCGCCACGATCGAGGGCTGATTTGTTCCGGAGCCGTGAATATATACGATCGGGCCGACAAAAGCGTGGCCATAAAAAAAATCTTATCGCGCAGCAGCCCTTATCGCGTGAAAGACGGCACGTTTCGGGAATTCTGCGCGGCTTCGAGGAGGGGTTGCGTCAGTCCCTTAAGACCATAACGTTTATGTAGCCGCTGTAGCTGCCGCAAAAGGGACACGAGAGATACGGGGCCACGCGGTAACGAGAAAACGTGGCCGAGAACTTTCTAAAGAACGGCGACGCCGCGCCACGGAGACGTCGACGATGCCGCCTGGCAAGTTCAGCAGGGGGTTGCTTGCTTACGAGGGTGGAGTTTATTTATTGTTTACGCGGGGATGCGGGGCCGACTCCGCGGCGTTTATGCAGATACATCCCCTTAACATAACCATAACTAAATCGACCATTCGATAAGATGGACTGGATAAAGCTGGCCCACTTGTTACGCCTCCCCCGCCCGCCCCTTGCAAACGGAGACGGAGTCTCGTTTATCCCGGTCGAAACGTCGAATATCTATTACCCGGCTGTATCCCCGAGACTCTCTACAGGAAATTCGATCCAGATTATCTTCCATGTTTCCCTCTTTGCTTGGCCACCACCGCTCGTTTCTCCTACCCCTTCGATCGAACTGAATCGCCATATCGAGATACGAAAAAGTTCCGGGAATACGTAGTTAGAATTACTCGAGTCGAACGAGGAAGGGAGACTGGAACAGGCAAAGCTGCCTTCAGCCGAATCTCCCGAAGTAGAACGGCTGTTTCTCACGAATTTCGCCGAAACGTCCGCGCAAAATGTGCATAAACATCGCGGCGAGATTTAAGCACGCGCGCATCTACGCGCGCGATCCTCTTTCGTTAGCAACTTTCGACCAACTCCGCCGGCAACTTCGCCAACCGTGCAAGAGTCACTGACACACAAAGTCTCGCCGTGCTGCTGTGTACAGGAGGTAGTGGCACCGCGAAGAAGCACGGGGAAACAGGAGAAAGACACACCTCGTGTCGCGATATCGATCGTTATCGCGTAGCCGCGCGAATTATCGCCCTCGGAGTCGGGTGTGCACGCGAGAGGGGCTGATCGAATAAACGAGCGTGTCACGTTGCCCGGTCGTGTCACGAGGCTGCAGCCCCGTCGAGCCAGCCACCCAGCCACCCCCTCAGCCAGCTCTTTCTCATCCTTTCTCTCCCTCTCTCTCTCTCTCTCTCTCTCTCTCTCTCTCACTCTCTCTCTCTTTCACTGAGCTCTCGGTTTACCTCGGTTCGCCCGGTAACGGTGAAAGCGCGCGGCTAGGTAGACACGTTGGGGGCGCCACGCGGCGGTGGTGCAGGGGGTAGCACAGGGGGTGGCAGAGCGTGCGGCGGGGTGGGCAGAGAGAGCGTTCGTTTCTGGAGCAGACGAATCGATGCTCGTTGCCCGTCCTCCCTTGCAACGAGTTCAATGTCTCGCCCGGGCCGGCCGTAGCCCCCGCGGTCGTGGCCGTGGCCGTCGGACGGCGCCCAACCCTCACCTCCAGCCACCCACTCACCCCCTGCTTCCAAGCGTCTCTCGCTCGCTCCCGTACCGGAGCGCGTTCCGTCTACCTTTCGGGCGCGGTTCCATGGCCTTTTGTTTCCCCACGTCCCGCCGGCCAGCTGGAAAAAAATTAATGCGTCTGTGTTTGTGCTGGCTCCGTGGAATAATAGCACGCTGGAATGTAGTATTAGACGGTGCACACCGAGGTTGGTAATTTTCGGCTAGGTGTTTTCGGTAGACGGCAAGTTGGTTTAGGGGTTGAGGAATACCCCGACGAGAGTGTTTGTTCTCGTTCAACCTTCGACAGGATTATTCTTTCCAGCTTTCCAACGGGTTACGCGATACATTATCAGCTCGTATGGAAATGTACGGGAATATTTTCATCCTCGTAATTAACGTACTAACGATCCTCTGGCCATCGAAATATCTCGCGTTTCTTTCCTCTCGGCCCGTCTGTAACAGCCCATTGCATTATTGCTGGAGGATCATTTTTCTTCGCAGTTTTGCCTGCTTTCCCTCGTTTAGGTCTCTAACCTCGTGCCTCAACCCTTCGACCGATCGCTCTCTCTATCCTCCGGGCTTTCCTCCCGTCGATTTCTCTCCAGTCTCGACCTTCCTTTCGCTCTCGTTTCTTACCTCGCCGTCTCTCCCCCGCTCACCTACCTCGCGGAGTTTCTCTTTCACCCCGACCGTAGCCGCTGTTTAACCCGGCGCAGCCAAGTGGCAGCGACCTCGTACGCCTTCGCGCTGCTCTGTTTGCCAGGCGTTTGTCACCGTCGCGAACAAAGTCTCGCCTATGTGTACCTCCTCTCTTTCCCTACAAGTTTCTCTTCACCTCTCGGGATAACCCCCTCGCGCGATCTGTTTCGTACACTTTGTACATCGTGCAGAAACAGTCTGCTCTCTTTTCCCGAGTTCTCCAGCGGCGTTTCTTTGTTTGCTGTCGCGAACGTTGGCGAAAGAGCTATATTTTTGTTCTTCAAAGTCTTGAACAAAACATTTATATTCAATATCGCCGGTGAACTTTAAGTTACACGCGTTATTCGGCAAAAGCAACTAATTTCCTCGCATATTCGTTAATTTCCGTGTCGTACGAAGCGTCGAGTTAAACCACGTGTCTTCGTATCTTTCGACTGTCATCGATCATTTCTTAACCTTGGAGCATACGTATAATAACTGTTCGCAGACAGTTTAAGCAGAGATGTATAGCGATAGCGAGTTACTTTCTACGATTCGTCGCGGTTTCTCCACCTCGAAAACGTCGTATCGATCGCGAGTGCTCGCGTGGCAATATTTTGATTTTCCCGTATATGAACGAGCAGCGGGAATGGGTCGGACATAATTATAAATTATGGAACGTTCCTGGTGATGGATGAGCACGAGCAGTCACCAGGGGATGCTGTGTAACTAGTGCCTTCCCACGCAGAGTATCGCGTTGCCAGATACGCGAGAATATAGAGAACGATACGATCAAAGTTTCGCCATTGCCAGGAGAGAGCACTCGACTTCTTTATGGGAGAGGGGGTGGGGTGGATCGAGCTACTGGGGTGGAAAGGAATGGCGGCATCGCGAACCTGCAGGAAGTTCGATTCGGTCTATCGATGTGAATAATACATACCATTACGACGGGTAGAATTGCCTTGGTTTTTTTCGTCCTTCTTTCTCGAATCGGTCGAAATCGCGAGACACATATTGTTACGATTCCGACTGGATCGCTCTCTTTTCGAACTTCTTCCTCGCGCAAAGTAGACTCTATCTTGGCTCTGAACGACTCGCCTCGTTCAAATTGATTACTTCTCCAGTTTTCCTTGGATCTTTTCGACTCTGCAGATGCTCGACCACGTAAAGCAACGTCTTTTTTTGCCCTAAACAACATTTTCAAAGAACTCAAATTCCTCGACTCCGTTTCCTCCTCATCGTGCGCAGCAGAATGAATTTTCTCCCTGTCGATGACTCTCGAGAAACCCGATATCATCGCACTTTCGCGTTAAGAATTATCATACGTAATGCCAAATATTATCATAGCAATTCAACATCTAGATGAACCGGTTCGGACGACGTTATCGATTGGCTGAACGTATTTGCTCGTGTTTGCTTCCACGAATACCGTAAACGGTTCCACAAATCAGATTTACATTTAGATCTTGGACAGAACATTCCGCTTCTCGCGTTCAAAACGTTCTTAACGAATATAATTTTTCTTTAACGTAGCATATTTTTTCTTCCTTAGACGCTAAAAAAAAACTCCAAGTCCTTAAATAACGCGTTCCTCCATCGTCTTCCACACGAGAGTAAGTCTTCTCTCCATCGACGATTAATAAATCCTGCTGAAACTCAATATCATCCCACTTCCATTGGACCGTTGTATATCAAGGCAGGGATAGCTAAGGGGGTGGCTTTTACAAAATTTCCCGTGGATCCAATTTGCATAAATAAGCTCGTACCGGCTGTTCTCCTCTCTGGAACGGTTCTCCGTGAACGCAGCTCGTTCGTTTCGATCTTCGTTAGTGCTTAATTATAGCGTTCGTTGAACGTTCATCGACCGAATCCACCTTAGGGGGGAAACAGCGTTCCCCGTTGCACCTGGCAGGAGGCTGTGCCGCGCGCTTCGCCAACAATCGGGTTTCGATCCAACACCGTCCGCTTATTGCGGCGCATCTCCAGGGATCCCGAGACAATTTCCCTGGCAAATCCGGGGCACGCCATTTGTCTCGTGAATTAAGTTTACTCTCTTTTTTCGCCCATATTCAACGATGCCGTCTGCTCCGCCCTCGTTGCTTCGACAGCGGCCGACAGAAAGAGGAAAGTGGGGTTGAAAGCAGAGAAATTGATATCGGTCGTTTTCTTCGTTTCTTTTTTTTTACGCCAGCTTAGTCGAACGAATTATCTTGCCGAATCATTAATCTCCTGGCGTAAGGAAATAAAACGACGCTTCATCCTTTTCTTCTATTCCTCTGCTACTCCTTCCCGTTTATCGAACCAAGGGTAGGCGTTTAGAAAGAAGTCGGCTAATTCTATGCGAGATCAGCGTTGCGAGTAACCACGATGTGGAACGATAATGGAAACGAATCTAGCGGTAAGAAATTACGAACGTAATTGAAAAAACGTCAGACGTTTCTGGAACGTACAGATCTTGCAGCCTTGCACTAAGAACTGTATAAAGAATAATTGTAAATACGCAATTGTAAAGCAAAAACGCATCGATCGCGCAACAGTATCTTCAAGTATACCGTTGATAGTTGAAAAGTTAGCGATTAATTCTCCATCACGCGTCTGGAGCTGTCGAAACCCGAGTTCACGGGACACGGGCAAAAAGCAAGGGAGCAGAGGCCGCGAAATGGGAAAATAATTTCTCTCCAGACGGTGTTCCCGTGGTCGTTAACCCATTAACGCATCGATCATCGCCTAACGCATCGGGCGGAAATCGTGCGGAGGCGGCACGAGATACCTCGTGATTCTTCGTCGAGGTGCCCAATTTTTATCTGCCTCACCTTTTCCACCTCCATGCTCGTTGTCTTACTCTTCGTTTGCTTCTTCGTTTCTTTTTTCTTATTACATAGCTCCGGAGGGAAAACGCTCAGCGAAACAAAGAAGTATCGTAAAGCCGGCCGTAAAAGTGGTGCGGATAAAACGTAGTTGCAGCAGCTGTATAAAGCGCTGCGTACAGGATACGCTGCACAGGATATAAAGAAGTTGGTTGCGCGATAGAAGGAACGTCGGCACGCTGGAAGGAAAACGGAAGCAGAAAAAAAAAAACGGAATGAGCGGAGGGACGTGGGGAAACAAAAGGGGAAATGGCCAGAAGTAGAATTCGAGCCGGCCAGACCGGACGGTGCTCGGTTTCGTCTGAGTATCCAGTTTCTGTTTAGAATCCAGACCCGCGGTTTTCATCTTGCACTTGTCATGAATATTTTAATAATATTTACTTGCCCGCGCGCAATAACCGTCCCCCGGCGCGCCGTCGCTTATATTTAGCCGCGGACCGCCCGGGACAATCTTCAACGTTACGGCAGTGGTCGCTGGCCGGACTACGAACGTCCGAATCTACTTCACGTAGGAATACACGAGTCGGAGGAGTCGTCGCGGTTCTGCGTTATTTATAGAAAACTTTGTTGCCACCTAAACGCGTTACTTGTTTTTTAACGATCGCGGCCTTGTATTTCTTGCATATTTGTTCATTATGGTATATTCCGGTTCCATATTTGAATCGCCGCTGATTCCCAACGTTCAAGAAGTTCTTCTTTACAAAATTCCAGTTGCCGAGGAATAATGGAAACGGATCGTGTAACGCGAACGTTAAAAAGAATACCGTTAAAGAATTTATGTATATTACGTAAACAATTTATGTATATTACAGGAAGATTTTTCGCCGGCATATAGCATTTATCTAGATCTCGGGAAACGGGTGTAATAAAAACGTCTGTGTCAGGTCTTCAATAAGTATATCCAGGACAAACGAGAGAGAACGGCACCCTTATCGTGGCGCAGCCCAGTGTACTCAGCTCTAATCACTTCCAGTGATATTAATAAATTGTCCCCGGAGGGGTGTATTTTCTTTCGCTTTTTCCCCGGCCACGTTCGGCGACGATGTTATTATTGTTTGCTTACTCTCGCGGAGGGAGAAAACGGCTGAGAGTTTGGGGCGGCTCCGGCAGCGATCTACATCGAGAGGAAGGCGTCCACGACGAGAGAAAAGAAGAGACCAGAATACGGTATCCGGACCCCTTCCTTCTTGCTCCTCTAGTTTTCGTGCTTGTGGAATAACGTTAGACACGATTTACGGTTAGGCAACGCGACGTAATAACCGATTTAAGCCCGGCCGTTCGCCCTAATCCCGAGTTACGAGGACCCAGCGACGATTTAGTCAATCGTACCACCATAATGCCGTAATATCGCGTTCCACAGCTTTGGCTACGCTGTTCAGCCAATAATAAACGAGTTTATTGTTCGAGGCAGCCTGTCGCGACTAACCGCGCGCCACTGCCACCGGAAAAGGGTTGCGTTCCATGCCTCGTTCTCGGAATATCGTTAAACGACGCGATACCCAGGACCAACGAGCACTCGCGTGCAAGAGGGTGCCAGTTTCGTGCGAGTTACCACGCTCTAAGATTCTAATAATAATGGGGTGATCGGTGTTCCTTGGTTTCGTTTGGGGAGAGCCAGCGCGTAACCGCTTTAGTTTCATTGTAATCGCTGCTTCCTCGAAGCAGGGGTAAAATAATAAAGATGTGCCGAGATTTCGTTCCATTCGCGACGAAATTGTTTCGGGCGAGTTATCGGACAAATCGGTGCAACCTAAGAATTCGAAAGCCTAAAGAAATTGGTCTTCGCTGCGCGAAGTATAAAAGCAGGAATTTTCATTCGCAGGAAACGTAGAAGTTTCTTAGTTTCGCGTTCGATCACCGAACGCCGGAGCGATCGACGATGCAGTCGCGGCAATGGCGCGTAGCAAAGGGACATTTACGACTAATTGCTTCTCCGTGGTTTTCTTCGTTGGGGTTCTTCTTTTTTCCCTCCCCTCGTGTTCGCCTAGTCCATACAAGTCCTCGTAAAAGCCCAAGGAGGGGAAGGAAAGTAATACGCGGGCCGAGGCTCGCAGTAAAAATTCGTCGAGGGAGAGGACGAGGCTCACGTCGCGGGAACTACGATAATGGCTACTAAAATTCAAGTAAACGCTCGCGGGACGTTGCCGCGCTAATTGCCGTCGTAAATTCTGTTTTCTTCGATCGCCGGGACGAGCCTTTGATACGAGCATCGTGTCTCGTCGCTCGGGAGAGCGCGCAAGCTTTGTAAGAATCGAATTGCTTTCAACCAACAACAAATACGATTCTGTTCAAAAGTATTCAAACACTTGCTTATTTTCAACCAGCAGTAGTTTAATTACGGATTGAGAATTATACTGCAATAATTTTACTCTTGACAATTGTCGACCGCAGGCGAAGAAGATAATAAGCAATGTTAAACTGATAGAAGAACTTCCGACGTTAATACGAGTTAACACAAGCTGCGATAAGTGTCTTACCGCTGTCTTTTAATAAATAATTTAGATATATAATCTCCTAACTCTCGATGAAATGGTACGAAGTACTTGTTATTGAATTATTTATTCGTTATTGTCTGCGCACTTCAGCCAATTCCCACAGTGTCACTATATAAGGTTGAGAGTGTACTTAAATTTTTAGAATTTTCGGTTCTGCTTCAAGTATACTCGAGAATATTCCACCTTCTCAATGCTTAATTCCTTTGACGTTACATTGCCTCGTTTCGGCTTTCAAATAGGCCCCGAAACGATCGTTTCTCCGCTCGATTCACGAGGCAATGCGACTCCTCCCAATGGTTCTGAGACTCTGGCAAATTTACCAAAGTGCTCCTTCGAGGATTTGCGGATCGATTCTTTCGTCCAACTTACGGAGACCGTATCTTAAAATTTTCAGAGAGATCTTACAAAGAAATCGTAGTTTCGCCTGTTGAGCGTAATTCAGCGAAATGAGAGAAGATCGCGTAAATACGACGCAAATCAGCATGATACCTTTCACGAATAATCCCGATTATTCGTTCTCGAGCTGCCTTTCAAGTATTTCGCTTTACGAACATTCAATTAGGCTAGATTGCAAAGCGGATTCCGCGTCGTCGTCGTCACCGTCGGCACGACGTTTTGACGTTCAATCATCCGAGTGCTTCTCTTATACTGTCGGCTTTGCGCTCTGTATCCGGCAAGTGGCTATAAAATATTCTCGCTTTGAGTTTCACCGTCGTTCGCTGTCGCGGATCAAAGTTTAATCGGTCGAATAATTAATACACCCACAGCTCTCGGTGGGAGTATTTCCTGAATCGAAAAAGTGGTAATACGATGACAGGAAGGAAGAACGAGCCGTCCTGCATTATAGTCAAATGAAAATTGAACGATTTTACAAAACGCGTCGAGGTCGAAAAATTTATTCGTGTCGTATATATTATACAAGCGTATAAAAGTATATAAAATGCAAACGTACATATATGAAATATCCAAAGTACGCTACTCGTTGTAATATTTAGCGGGCGAAAGATATCTCGAGCATGGAAGTTGCATTTGTTCATTTATGCTCGCAAAAGTTTAAATCTGCTCGACTATTCGTAATCTTGTGATTAGAGTAGTTCGATCTTTCTATTCAAGACGCGAGATCGAGCGGAGACCGCGGACCGGAAGGGCGTCCCTTTCAAACGATCCCCGTCAGAATCTGCTCGAGAGCGGGCAATGAGAGAAGAAAAAAGGAAAAAAAAGGGAGAAAAGGCGGAAGGGAAGGTGAACCGAATCTCTATTTTCGCAGGCTCGCGCGGCTCGGCCTTTGAATAGACGCGATAAGGATCTTATAACCATGCAGAAGGAGGGGAAACTGGATGGATGGCGGGGTGTTGTGAAATATAAAGTAAACTACCTGACATTGTCGCGATACGAAGAGGCGCATCGCTGCTTGAATATTGATGCACTGGCTTCCGAAGGGAAGATGAAAGGGGCGGCACAGCCTTCGCTTCGGCTTTTTAATAATGAATTCGGCCCTTCTGCCTCGCGGATTTTCTCCCAACCGCTTCAGCGTTTCCCCTTCCTTTCGTTGCCTTTGAACACGAGGGCGTAAAAAAGGATTGGTTACTTTCGCGATTCCAATGGAATCGATGGAGCATACTCCGCCAGAGACTTTGAGTTCGAACGGTGACGAAGATTCGTCTACGTCGAATTTTCAGAATTCTCAGAGTATCCCGAAATTTGTATCTTGCTATTTGTGAAATTGTGATTTGTACGTACTATACGTACGATGTATTGAATTCGTAGCTTGCACGATCAAAGAGGCAAAAAAAAAAAAAAAAAAGAAAAATGACGAGAAGCACAGAGAGACGCCTAATGCTTTCCTAAAATGGACGTAATCGCGTCAAGGGCTTAAAAGGCTGACCCTAGAACCACGCTACGAACCCCAGAACTGACTGATAGGCTTCGTCGTTTCGCTAACGTGATTTCATGTCGTCGACCTGACGATACCTGCTAACTGACGGTCTTTCGAACTGGCGAGCGGACTTTACTTCGATTCAGACTAATCATTTGCGCGAGAATTACCTAAATTGCATTCAATTTTTCTCATTTTCAGACGCCAATGTGGTTACACGAGTATTCTATCGAACGCGGATCTGTTTGATAATATTTAGTTAATATGATTTGTCTCGATCTCTTGCCGCCAAAAGCGTTTCGCCAAGTTACATACTTTCACCAGTTTATACTTCAAGCGGCACCTGTTAGCGAATACTACAGTGTTCCTCGAGATCGGTTGGATCGATACTGCACCTCGATGGTAAGAGAAAGGTAGGTATCTCTTGGTTCTAGTCTTAGCTAAGTCCATTCTCTACAGTATTTCAAATTAATATAAGGTTTAAGCTTCTGCTGCGCATTTCGTATTACTTAAAACCATCGGTTAACACGATTCTACTCTATATTTTACGCTATTCAAACTCGAAACTCCTCGTTTCGGCTAATTCCATTTTACATTGTATTGTACTTCACATTACATTCAACTCCGTTCTACGCTGAATTTCATCGTATTTAAGTTCCAAGCTTTTGATCTCATTTAACGTTGCCTTTGTCTCCGTACTACATTGTCTTTCGCGTTACTTAACAATTAGATTCGTCGATAAAAAAAAGATCAATGGGACGGAATGGAATGGGTACATTATATTTCCAAATCGCCAGACCCTATTCTCACGATCTGCCTCGTCACACTTCGCTAATCTTTCGATCAATTACCTATTGTCTCAGGAACAATATTCTTTCACAAATAATAATCTCATTCTTTAAAAAAAAAACACACAAAGTCACAACGATGAAAATTCTATTTTGGTCTCGAGGATAATGGAAAATCTGCAGGTTTCGCTAAAAAGAGAAACACTCGCAAAAGCTGGCAAAAAAAAAACCGCGAGATTTTCACGAACATTGTCACAGAGGCATTCCATCGAAGCGGTACATCGATGATTTCCTTAACCGCACGATATTTCCCGCGGCTCGACGCTTTGCACGCTCTGCTAACCGTACGCGATATCGATTCGCCGAGCCACGTGCAACTTCGTTATGTAATAGCAGACAAGTTATTAATCAGTCAACGAGTCGGACGCGATAATCCGTGACCATTCTTCACAAGGGTGTCCCGAAAGTGGTCTCGTTCGCTGATATCTTAAAAGCGGTCGAACCAGCTTCTCCTTCCCCGACATGCATATATATCTCGCAATATGAACACATTTTTCCTCAGGAGTCGCTACCAGGCCGGGAAGAAAGTTTCGCTTGTTTATTTTACAAGGAAACCAGTTTACACAGGCAGCGTGGTATGGTGCAACAGCGTGAGTAGAATCTAGTTAATAGTCAGTTGAATAAATATTCATAATCCTTTACGCAATAGTATGTTTACTTTTTCTTTCCTTGGCGCTAGATTTCCTTCTTATGGAGGCGTAAACGGCAAAACTAGCGCAAAAAGTAGAGTAGTATACCGTGAAAAAAATGACGTTTGTCGTTTTCACCTTACTACCGGCACACAAAGCGTTACTTGGACTCTTACTATATACTCTATAGGAAACTTTTCTGCTTACTCGTTCGCGGACGTTTCCAAATTCGTTCGAAACTTTGCCGATACGATCTTGGCAAACGCAATCGCATGGTCGTATCTTAGCGTAATGCCGACGAAATTTCAAAATGTTTCGTACAGTACATTCGTCAAATGTTTTGATAAATGCTCAAAGAGCCATTGTACCTTGAATGTTAGTTGGAAATAACTTTGTGCTGCCGTAGCTTTGCGAGGTAGATGTGACGGAGCAAGTCGACCCAAACTCCAAACGTAATTTCGTGTGGCAAACCGCGGCGTGATGTCCCGGGCACCGGCGAATAATCCCATCATCGAAGTTTCAGCCGGGCCAAACAGCCGGTTTACAGTTTACTTATTCGCTGGGCTTCCGATAAATTCGTTTCATGGGAAACCAGTGAAATGCAGGCTGGCCACGATAATCGATTGGCTGTTTGCTCGACGGGCTGGAAGCTCGCGATACCGATTGACGAACAGGGCAAAAGTAGTTCTTTGGTGACATAACGCGACAACGATCCATGGAAAGTCTAGGCTGCCTATGTTTCGTGTTCGAACAGCTCGTTCAATTATGTGGGTTTATAGTCGAAACACGGTGTGTCGCCGACTGTGATTGGCAATTGTAGCTTTCCCTCGCAGTCCGCGCACGTATCTTCTATCATTACCTCCTCTTTTCCTCCGCATCCTCGTGCTCGCCGCTACCTAAGGCAATTACTTTAATTCCATGTAATTGTATCGATCTTGCTTCCGGTTTACCATACGCGCTTTCTTCCGTGTGATCGCCTTCGTATCGATCATTACGCGCATACCCATTGTGACGTAAGAATACGTAGAAAATGTTCGACGAAGAAATACATTGGTAAAAATCGTTACGGTAGGATCGAACAATAGAAACGGACAAGATAAAAAGCTTAGGCAACCGTGATTCGCGTACGATGTAAATTTCTTCTATACTTTCATCGACATAACGTTATACGTCGGTAGAAACTGCGATCTTAATCGCCCAAGTTCCATCTAGTCGCTCCTAGTCGGCAAGTAGATAAGGACAGCGCTGGTCAGACAGGAAAATTCCGCGCGTTTCTCCGACAGAGAGAAGACATTCGTAATTAAGACTGTGGCGTGTCTAGGCAAGTAAATTGGAACCACGGCAAATCTTAATGATCTAATGGACGCCTCGTTAATCATTCATGGGGGGAAAAAGAAGGAAAAGGGGAGATTAACCGCGCTGACTCAGCCATTAGCTTCCTGGGAGGCGTGCAGAATGCCGTTGATTCTTCGTTCCCCGCGGGATGGAACGACGCATTAACCTTCTCCGCACGCTTTTGAATATCCTGCTAAGCCGTCTAATTCTTGACTAGATGCTCGCCTCGTCGACAAACTTCCATGTACTCGTCGAGAATCAATCTTGCTTTACGATTTCATCGAGCGAGTGTCGTCCACGTTACCCGATCAATGATCGGCTGTCTCGTTTCTTTACGGCCGTTTCCACGCCATAAATTAAGCAGGAAGCCAGCGACATGCCGAAGCGCGAGTATTTCTGCGGTTTTATATAAACCTTGTCGATTTCTTGAAATCTCCCGTTAGAAGAGTCAATTACACGCATAGTCATCGAGTTTACAGTGCACTCTTGCGGTCTCGTAACAGAATTTTCATCGTGTCGGTACGCGCTGAAGCGGTACGAGATCGTACGATTTCGCCGTTTAATTTCCCATGCATGCTTCACCCATCGCTGCGCCGAGGCACGAAGATAGCGGCCGCGTTGCGCGTAATTACCTTAACGAGACCGTCTTTGCGGATCGGACTCGATAATCAGAGGTAATTACTCCGTGGTAAAGGGATTCTCGTTGTACGTGTCTCGTTGTTGTCAGATGCCGTTTCACCGCCAATCGACCGGCAACCGTGTTATGGCGCGAGTCTCGCAATCGTCGATCGCCTTCTCAGCGTACTTCTTATTATAACTTTTCTTAATGGTTATGCGCGTTATGTACAGACAAGTAGTACTTGCTTACTACCCTACCGGGATAAGTAGTCGCTCTGAAAGGCCGATGCTAATGAGATTTCAAAGCGTTTTATACAATACACACGAATATTGACAGCGAAATTTTCTATGGCAAGCGTTGAAATACCTTCGCCAACCACCGTATATTCTCATGGTTATGGCATAATATTCATCAGGATACGTTCTCGTTAACAACAAAATAAGTTTATTGGATCAAGGATTATGTACAGTTCTATGTACTTAAGATTATGCTTATCAACGGTGACTGGTGGTCGAACCAGATTGGCCTGTGATCGATGAACGGTATTCCGAGTCGACGAAACAATCCGCAATTTCCCCGCCCATGCATCGCGTGCCGGTTACGTGCCTCGCGCATTTCGATTTCAAGTGCAGCTCATGACTAAGCCGAGCTGTACGGTCGACAATCGGCCGATCGATCGAGATGCGAGGTAATAAAGCGAGGCAAGCATGCGTGCACGGCGACAGCAGGCTTGGGAAATCGCGTAGGCCAAATCCTGGAAACAACTCGATCGCGTTGTGTATCGTGTATTAAAATCGATACGGAACAGCGTTACAAGGAAGTTACGTATATTTACAACGCTAATTTCACGCGTCTTCTAAAAGGGGCTACGTTGAACGTGCTCGTAGAATGATCGATGTTTGCCTCCTCGATTTCTATCTGCTTTGTTTATGTACAGGAAATTGAGTAGGGACTGCAATCTCCACGACGACGAACGGTAAATGTTTGAAGCGTAAACTGCGTTTCCACATCGATAAACGTACGCGACTGTTAGTGGACGGTTCTAGATAATATACTTTTGTTATATCAGCAACCAGGGAATCTCCATTACATATTAAGAAAAAGGTCGAAGTAGATTTAGTTTAAACGTAATTTCGTCGAATTATTCTAATATTCCTATTCTATTAAATACTTCACTTTTATGTCACTCTTCTAGTAACGAATTCTGTTCTGACAATGTATAAATTTGACCGCAGTTGATACTTTATGAGATTTTATCGCGAAGCAAAATTTTGGATTAATTAATCGAGATTCCGCTGTTGCGAATTGCTACATCGACGCTACTTGTATAAAACGTTAACGATACATTAGTTTAAGATATGTACTTCTTTGTACAAATACTGCTAAGGGTACTCCTGAGTGTCGTTAGAGACATGTGTAGAAACTCTTCAGGCAGCATAAAAATAATTAAAGCATACGATATAATACAAAATTGGACGCAAGATTCTTTGTTCCTAAATTATTCCTTGCCACGAATTCGTCAATTTCTTGAGAACTCCTTGATATACCACTTCCTCGTTGATGATGACGCCAGTAATCACCAATCTCTCGATATTTTGACCTCCATTACCTCCGTTATCCATCGTTAATAGTAAAAGTACCTGTAGAAAGCTGCAACAAAATATTAAAAATAATCTTACTCGGCTTCTGCAAATACCGAACCGCTACCAATCACCGCAACCATAAATTATCCTTTCAAACATACGTTCCTAAACCCCGTGAAATTTTCAAATTCACTTTCTCTCCTTTCAAACGAAATTCACCATATCAAACTCGATGTATCCGGACAAAATTCTTCGCTTTCTCTTTTCTCAAATTTAACTCGACGCTTCACCAAATATTCGCTCTACTTATTAGCAAACTTTCCTCCCATAGATGGACATATTTCACTGCTTTGCTCACAATGCACGTTACCAGTTACGAACCTTGTGGCAAAGGTTTTACGTGCTTCGTTTTCTACTTCAACGTCGCTCTTTCCACAATCCTTCGACTCTGCGTATTTCCGCGAGACAGGGTACATCATCGTCGAGACGGCAGAGTTCCAGATCCCGCGATTTTCACGAAGGATCGCGCGCCTAACCGGCGGAGCCTCGTTTCCGCGAGTAATCGCCGGGACACCTGACCAGTGGTAATGAGAAGTCAGGCCCGGGACCACTTCAAAGCTGCTAATTACAAGACCCTCGTCACCCAAGCCACCCTACCTCATCCACATCCGATATTCTCTCTCCCTTTGACTGTTAAGTGCTCGCTTTTCTGCCCGTTGGCTCCAGTACTGGGCCGACCGCGGCGCTGACAATAAAGTTAACCAAGAGGGAGACGGCAGTGGGATCCATTAGGCAGTCGAAGGGGCGCCATGCCATGCCGTGGCGTGGCTACGCGTAAATTTAGGCCCCCTCAGGTTGGAACAGACCGGAGAAGAGTGCTCGTAGCAGGCAAGGGTTGCTTTTCGACGATGCGGTCTTTTTTCGGCTCGCATTGATTGAATTTTGAAAAGACTTTAACTTCGCACTGCTGCTTGATGCATCGCGTCTGGAGAATAGTGGAGAAATCGTAGAAGTCGTGTCTGTGGTTCAAGTTTAACGATCGATTCGAGTTACGGGGGAACACGTGCACCGAAGAGTCTCGTTTCCCTTTCTCTTACCGACACGACGACACCATCAATTCTCGATCATAGACGTTCAGAGGGCAGAGGGAAGTCGATCGAACTTTCACTGGCAGCCGGTCGTTCGCGAAACTATATCATTAACACCTAAATCGTGCTCCACTCAAGTATCTGCCTGTGTCCCGGGAATTTGTCCCCGATTTCCACCCCGTAATTACGTCCCTTCCGCGCGATTATTCCGCGCGAAAAGGCGGACCAGCCCGATATCGCGGCCCGTTAAAAGCTCGACGAGAGACGCTAGCATCGTTAGAACTTGGCGGAATAACGCGCAGACAACATCGGAATGGACCATCTCCATATTAACGACCCACCTCCATCGCTAAGTATTAACGAAAACGAGGCCTGGCCTGGCCTGGCTGTTTCGCGCGGCTGAATTAAATTATGCTTCGCTCTGCTTATCTCGCTACTAGCCGAATCTTTCGAGTTATCTCGATGCCGCGCGACGAATCTCCAGACAATCGTGCTTCGAAGCTTTTAACACGTTTTCTTGCCATTAACGCGCCACGACGGGAATCTTCGCCAACTTCGCAACAGACGTTTTAGCATCGTGGAAAATAATTCGATAGGTTTCGAAAATAGTTCTAATCTTGGAAATCAAACGCATCCTTTACGACGATCCTGCGTACACGTGGACAGAATTCGTGGTCTGTTGGATGAAATCGAATGTTTATCGCTACAACAGGCGGCTGAAACCTTGAATGCACAAAATCAATTACCCTTCGGTATTAAATAAATAGGGGAATGAAAGCAAAGCTGAAAGCGTCTAAACGGACGGCGCGAACTCGTTGAACGTTTTAATGTTAACCGTGCATGGCTGTCCGAGATAAAATCGGAAATTAAATTCTGGAGTTTCATTATAGAGAAGCACGAGTATATTTTATGTATCTGCAATTATGTAAGGTAGTTTACGCTACCACAATTTTCTATAAACTTTCATTAACCGAGTAAATATTTGCAATTATATTGCAGGCAAAGGTGCGCATAGTTCTTTAAGTGGCCCGTTCGGTAATTCGATTAACTGTTATTGCTCATAATGACAGCGTATGAAAGTCGCGTGAAACTCTTTACACGCCGATCGAACCTGTCTCGCGAGTAGACTGCGTGCTCGTAAAATTCCACCCATTACACATTCATAACGGATTAAATAACAACTCGTTACGATTACTCGAAATCGTATTGCGAGTCTTGTTAGATGAACGAATTAAATATCAGTTTCGTTCGCAGCGTTGAGTCACTCTGAAGAAAACGGCGAAAGCCTAGCAATGAGTAACGCCTGTTAACGATTATAAAACTCAAAATCGCCTTCGTTACGCGATTGGTCAACACTTTCAGGGTTACGTTCGACCAGTGAGAAATACAAATCGGTTTTCTATTCCGAAGAACGACGCAATTCTCCCGTGTAATCAGAAGATATTCTAAATTGGTTTTCTTTTTTTTTTTTTTGAACAAGCAAGTTATACGATTTCCATTGTTATAGGAGAAACTTTCTGATCTTTGAAACCCCCGAGGAACGTTTCGATTCTACTGTTAAATTCGTCGACACGGTTGTTAAATTTTGTAAAGATGTTTCATAGATGCGGGAAAATATTCTACGATCTACCGCGTGACGGAGAAACCGTAATTTACCAATTGTCGATGAAAATACGGCAGCCAGCAAAAGAAAGCTACGCTTGAAATTTTATAGTCGCAGTGTCGAGAAAAGAAAGCCTAAAACCGCGAACTTGACCGTGAGACGAAGAATCGGGAAGTGGAGGAACGTTGATCCGAGTGGAGGTACAATTTCCAGCGTGACACTAAAAGCGACGACCTTGTCGTTGACCCGGCTGACCTCGTAACACCTGTTACGCCTCGCGAAGTACCTCAGCCGAGGTTACGCGTAAACGAGTTTAAGTCACGAGGCCAACGAAACCACTTTCACTGACTCCCCGTCACGCTGTTCTTTAAGTGAATCCCAAGGCCTGACTCCTCTTCGAGGAAACCGGTATTCTCTTCCTCTTCCTCTCTCTCTCTCTCTCTCTCTCTCTCTCTTTCTCTTGTTCTCTGGCCAACGACGAAGATCGCCAATGGCGGCCACGATTTTGATAACGAAGGACGAGAGGGAATTTTTATTCGGTCGCGTAACTTCTGCCGGGAGAATCAACCAGAGAAAGAGAGAGAAGAAGAGAGAAGAAGAGAGAGAGGTGGAAATCCCGGCGACGTAATCCCGGAAGAGGAAGCCCTCGATGCTTCCATTTGCGCGCGGATTACTGTGTGATGTGATTTATGCGAGAACCGAATCGGTATTTTCTGCGAAAATATCGCCGTCAGCCTCGGGGATTTTAGGGGTGGCTTGTTTGTTTCGCAGGTTCGATTCACAAGGAGGAAGATCTTTTTCCTTTTTCTTAAGAGGGTGCAAAACCCTGACAGTTTCAAAATACCGAGTTTTTATATTTATTAATTCTTTTTAAATTCAAAGCGCGTAGAATATTATGTCAACCGGGCCTATTAAATAACCTAACAATCGATCTTCCGAATACAGCGAATAACTTTCACATTTTGTAACACTTTTCCCTTAAAACGATCGAAAGTGAAGCAAAGTGTTACACGAATATTATCTGGAAAAGATCTGCACTGATCACTCCGTAATTATCAGACCGTAACACACGTTCGTCCTGTTTTCTCAGTTCGTATAATAAATACGAAAAACGGGACACGGATTTACGTTGCAACCCAATACTTACCTAAAACAATTCTCAAACTCTATCTATCTTCAGATTTTAAAATTAATGCTACGCTAAGCTTACCTGTACGTCACCATTCTACGTGCCAACTTCTGTATCTTATTTACAAAATGTTAGTAGAATTTCGTACGTTAGGACGCACTTTCAAATTGGACAAGTGTCGGGTGTACTAATTAGCACCAACTAGCACAAACAATATGTATTGTATTAGTACGTGACCGCATGAGAAACTCGTGGGTTAGTGCAGGAAGGAGAGTCTCGTGTTTCCATATTTACAAGTTTCGTGTGACTCGAGAAATTTGCATAATATTGGAATTGATGCTCCGAAGGTTAGATGTTCGTTTATATATTGCGATCTTCCGCGTTCTATCGCAGTGCTTGACATTTGAGAAAGGTCAGGGAGGAGGGGCGTTGACCTTTGAGTAGTTCACGATCACGAACGAGATGGAACGCCTTTCACGGAAGCGGCCAAGGATCGCAAACGTATCCTCCATACAATTGTTGAATTGAGAATGTTCAGTGTACCCAGTGATATTCGGTGTAACTTCTGAGCTCTTCAAGATCACGTAGGTTATTCAAAAGTAACGAAATAGAGTAGGTAAGTCTTGTTATGGAGATTACTAGATTGCGGATGTTTGTGCATTTATCAAAAGTTTAACATTTGTATCTTTCCAACGCTACGTGACAAGTTTGAACAAAATATGAGAAAATTCTTGTTTTAACATTACGTCGAACGTGTCCTTAAAACGTTACAAACTTTCTTTGCTTGCCAAAGTATGCGCAAGTGTGAAATATAAAAATTCGCAGCAGGAATAAGTAAGAACCAAGGAAGCAGTACTCCGTCTAAGTTCAATTTCTTCAGTGGCGTTCGAAAGAAACGTGAACCAGCAGAAACAACCGCAGTCTAGAGATTACATTATTGTTACCGTAACGAATGTGAGTCGTTTAATGAACAGCGTGATGAAAGGATGAATTGACACAGTCGGCACGTGTCAATGAACACAAGTATCTTCGTGTGTCCCTTCAGTCACACCCTAATTACACGGTGTAATCGATCATTCATAGTCAATGAAGGAGATCTTCATGCAGCACAAGAACATGTTGAAGTAAACGAAGGAAAAGGCTGGGTTATCCGACGTGTGTGACAACAAATAAATAGCGTTTTATTCACAAGTTAGGTGCACAAGGACGGCGACAAGTGCTCGGGGTTAGTTTCACCCCCAAAAGTTACTGCTCGCTGTGGGGAGTCTTTGGCGAAGGTCTGAATTTTAAGAGCAGACTCGGTGCCATTCTCTGCTTCTGCGTCACGAAAGCGGTTTCATTTTCCCTTCAGAATCCAATCGACGATTTACCTTGGTTGGGTGGCACGAATCCGTATCCGCTCGCGCCTACTATCACTCCGCTTGTGTCCGCGCTATTTGGCGGGGGACCCGGAGGGAACAGCACTGGACCTGAACGAAAAATCATCCTCGTTAAAAATTTTGAAAGTAGTTACAAACTCTGAATTATTTGACCCTGATCCGGTTTTCGAACGTGTTCTCTCTCAAACTCGCGTTAGTTTCAATCGCGAAAGAAATTTCTAAGAAATTTTTATGAAAGTTATTGACAGACAATTGCAACGAGAAATCGCGCATTCATTTTTTTATATCTTCCTCGGATTGCAGACATTTTCCAACGATAGAAAAATACGATACGATCGGAAATTATCCAAAGAACGTAACAAGAGCTAAGAGAAAAGTTGGCAGCAAGTTATTACGCTATAGTGTTAAACTCCTACAAAAACTGTCCGATCCACTAACGTGTCTCGCCTCCAACGCAGTGTCAATTTCTACAGCTTTTCAATTATCCTCGACTGATTAATCTACCTCTTACACGTCTCACAGTATGCAAAATTGACTACCGCGCGAAGTCTGAAGCCGTCACTCATCAAACTGTACGTTCAATCGTTTCGACTCTCGCCGTTTCCATGTCCGTCGACTCGAATCCAGGAATTTCAATGAGATACGATATCTTAGTTTAAACTTCATTCCCACGAATGCGGCGATTATGAGAAATCATAAACACGCTTTAAGCGAGCTCGTTAGATGCCTGTCAAACCGTGACTCGCGATTATTCAAGCTACCAGTCAACGAAATTACACAGCTGTCTATTTTCAATGAAATTTGTAAACTCTTAATCGCTGATTTTGGCGAAATTTTTCGAATATTTTCTGAAAGATATCTGTAGGTATTTGATAACGTAAACGACGTTTTTTACATTACATTAAAAATTTTTAAGATAACTGCCGAGATTCACAGTTAGGAATTGGAAGGATTACAAATTCAATTATAAAATATAGAAATGGCTGTATTTATTGAGACTAAGCAAGTCGAAAACCACTTAACGAATCGTTTCGGGATTACGAAATTCTTTGCGTAACCTGTGGTCCGGCCTTCGCGGCTTCTGTAACTCTTTCTCTTGTATCACTGTGATATTTCGTTCCTTTGACGATGTTTGGTCTAGTTTAAATCGATTGTTCGATCACGATCAGAAGCAGAAATATGAATCACGTTTCACAATGCTCGTGTACAATAATTCTCCGTGACCTTTTTGATGAATGATGGCATGACGGGAATTTAAATTATACTATACTGTAAGACTATCAGCTATGCAAGATCATCAATGTGATTCTGTATATTGTCATTTATAAACTTCGTTGTTTTCTAGGTAACAAGCTATCAAGGAAAGCCAGTGGAAATCTGTCTGAATGGGGAAGCAATTTGCCTGAATGATTATTAATCGATGTCGATACGAGATAATGGTTTCTGTTAATGTACAGCGTGGAACAAACTCTGTGATGCTTATCGCGCCGCGAGAAACTGTTACGAAATGGCGACTCTCAGTGGCAAACACCTGATCAATTGTTCCGGTTAATTAAGTGAGGCTAACGAACTGATCAAAGCTACTATGTACTCGCCATACTTCTATCTATCTTTCGCTAATGAACCGAGCTCTTTACACAGTCGGCTTACTTTTTCTCATAATCAACAAATTAGTTTCAGTCTGCATGCGCTATAACGTAGAGTTGTGTTTGAAGAATTCTGAAAGGAAGAAAAAATTGTTATCTAATACTCGGTCGCTAGAAAACGACCAGTTTCAGTACAATTCAGCGCACTGTCGGCAACACTTTGGCGAGACTGAACTTGGCACCCATTCCGTGCGTAAACGCGCCGCGTTCCAGTCGATCGCAAGGATCGCGTATCCTGGTTACGCGTGTATCGGTTCGCACACATGGCGCAGGCAAATGTCACAGCTGCAACGTTGACCTTAGGATACGAATAGGCGACCAGAGGCCTCATTATCGCGACAAACGACGCTCCATCTGTCAATCGTAAATTGCAAGATTTCAAGCTGATGGACGTGAAACACGATAAGTTTCTAAAATTGATCGACCAAGTTTGAAATAACTCGATGATTCACGACGGCTTGTAGAAATCGATCGAGAAACTGGCTGCAACATACACGACCACTTTCCTTTTACTTCAAACGAATTATTCTAATCACGAGCCATTGCTAGTTTAACCGAACGTCCATAAACCTGAACCGGTAAACGCAACGCGCTCGATATCGATCAGATTTTTGCGATTAGTTCCCTCTTCCGCCATTGATCGTAATTTCTGTGCTTGCTTTCGAACCTTCGGAATGCAAAGATAATCTTGTTTAGTGGCAGCGTCACGCTTCGCCGGGAACATGGACAGCGGATATGGAATTAACCGCGAGTTCACGAATCGATGCTTCGTTCTCGTGGCGAAAATTATATCCGACAGGGTTCGGAGTTGGAATTGGAATCAAGACCCGCGTCGAATTGGTCGAATCGATTGAAAGGGAGTATTATATCGAGAACACGAGAAGGGTTTCGAGGATAAAGAATCAACATACTTACCTCTGTTCGATCGTGGATCTCGCATTACCGCTGATTGCCTCAGGTAAGGCCCGAATCCTGCGAACAACTGACTATAGTCCTGGGTCGAAGCCACTGCCAGGCCCATTAAAACCAAGGTCACCAGAATTGTCTGAAATAAACAGAATAATTCAATACGTGCTTCATTTTTATTTGAATTTTTTCACTGCCAATATGTCAACACGCGTCTACCTCTGTTCCTAGCTATCCTTTTTGCGCTTATAAAACGTTCGACTAACTAACTAACGTATCCAGCATCGCGGACAAATTATTACATTCTCGAATCTGCTTTCACCGTTTCCCAATCTTCGTGCAAAAAGTTGAAAGTCTTATGAAAAAAAAAGTACGCCATAAATAAAAATGGAAATTCTCGCAATCAGTTTTAATCAAGTCTCTAGAGACGATTGCGACGATTCGACGAGAATATTAGCTCGAAGCTGGTTCCAGTATCGGAAGCTGCGTCGTCATTAACGTCGCGAAGTCTACTATACAACGGAGAACGATCAACGAGACTCGAAAGTTTCGTTAAACGATCTGAAAACCGCAGAGTGGTAACCTCGTTCGGATGATTTACGATCCAGCAAAGTCTTATATAGAGTTGAAACCACATGACAATTTTTACGAGCGTTAACAATGCAGCAGAATTTATGGGACAATAGCCGCGGAATAAAATCACCATCCTGGCAGATCATATACGTTTCCATCCGATCTAAATTCACCTGACTTCCTCGACATTCGCCATTAAACGATACAAGGTACGACTAAAGTGTTACTTGATAAATTAACTGGGATAAGTTATGGAGATAAGTTAAGGGTAAATCGCAATACGGAGGCACTTTACTGTGAACTGTTCCATTCGACTCTGACGAATTGCAATGATTTCATTTTTAATTGATTCGCCTGCCTCGTAGATAGCTATTTCTGTTACGTGCTCCTAGGTATTTATGGCATTTAAAGTGGAAAGGATTCCAGAAATAGATTTTGTTCGAGATTTATGAAACATCGTAAATTTATATACTCCTATCCCGATTAAGAGATTATTCTACCGTGGAATTTGCAAACAATCGATTTCTATCGGCACTTTTTCAAAGTACATCGAAACGATTAAAACGACGTTCTAGGCTACAGTACCCCCTTAAAGCGGCAGCGAATGCGCTTCCGTTTCCATCGACGATGTAACACAAGTGAGCTGTTAATTACTCTTTCGACAGAACATTGCAATCTCGCAACAGGTTCCTGCTTCTCGATCCTGGTCCCCGCAAAAAGCCATAAATATTCCCAAGGTGTTATCACCTAGCGAAAGAAGTCTTAAAAAGGAAATACACAGCGTCGTGAAAGTGACGTAAGCGGCCTGTGAATCGCCGATTCGGAAATAGAAGAAACACCTTCTCTCTTGAAAACAAGCGCGGAGGAAGGTGTTTTGTATCATGTGACAACTGACGATCTTGTCGCTTTTCATCGAGCCTTACGTAAAATCTGACGAAATCATTACGCGACTTTACGGTTCGCCCGACGAGGATTCCATCGACGTTACGGGCTTGGGAACGTCGGCTAATGCTATCGAATAATTGCGCACTCGATCATGGCAGATTATTTAAAGTTTAAATGAACGTGAGCACGCTCATTCTATCGGCTTTCTGTATCGAAAGCAAGGTGAGCAGCGTGACACGTCATCGCCTCGCGATTTCTTTCTTAACGTCTAGCACAATGTCAAGGCGATTAATTGTTGCTCCGTTATGAGAACTCCGGTCTACGATACATCACAGTAAATAGTTTCCAACCGAGAACTCCCGATGTATTAGACTGGTGAGAAAATAACGTCGGTTTTTGATCGTAGTAAGAAAAGCGTCGAGCGGCTCGTATTTTAGTTTGTGTTATCATTTTCCCACTAATCCGATCCTAAATCGAATCCTGAAACCAGCGATTGCAAAATGTCGCTCAGATGGAATCGTTCGATCTAACATAATCTGGTGAGACGTTACGCTGATTTATCAACGAGATAGTCTACGACGAGGATAGTGTTACGCCACGCTGGATTTTCTTGTCACAACTTTCAACGGGGTTGATTGAAGCGAGAAGAGAGAAAGACAGTTTAATGATACAGTCTCGCAAGCTTGAGGTCGAGTTGATTGGCATCGGTTCTAATTAGCCGTAGCTGCCTGCATGAATAAATTTGCCGTAATTATTCTGCCGAAACCGAACGGTGAGAAAAATGCGACAAGTCGATTCTCAAATACCGATAGTATCTCCATTTTCCGCCGAGCCCATCTTCTTCTGTCGAACAGTGAGAAACTATCATCTTAAAACGAGAAGTCGCGTAAAATGTTTCATATGTCAATGAATGTATGAAAGTCTCAAGGCGTATGAAAACCTCAAGGCGTATGAAGATCGGTATGTACGTTCGTTTAGCAGAACGAGAGGAATAGGAAAGCAAGGTCGAGGTAACACGGCGAACGCAAATACCTGCACGTGTCTGATTATCGAGTGGTTGCTACAGAATGTTTCAGAATATCATTTGACTCAAACGTAACCCTTTGGCAGTGCAACTAAACGACGAAGAATACAGAATGCCTCCAACTTTTATGTGCCAATCTCACTCTCGTTTCAGCAAACAAAAGATCTTATGATATTTTAAGAAAAATTACAGTATAAGATCGAAACAAAGATTCATGGCTCAAGAGATTTTCCTACTTCTCTTTGAACTAAAATACTTTTGCGTAATCTAACTTTTGCAACTCTTGGACAGACAAGCTAACCCAATTTGTTCTTAAGGCGAGAGAAACGACATTGAAGAGGCGCCTGAAACATGGAAGAGAGCGATTTAAAGCAATTCTGTTGGAAAAGTCACGCGCGTTCTATCGTAGGTACAGAGGCACGAGGTCGCCCACAAACCACGGCACACATGTTCGTACACCGTGACGATAGATCACGCCGCTGTGATATCTAAGGCAACGCGCGTCGATGATCACGAGAACTGCACGTAGCGCACGATGGCTACTTGAAGGAGCGCGGGGCGATGTAATTTATGCTTCGCGTTCGTTGCGAAATAATCGTAAACATATTGCATATTTGTCGGGGTACAGCGGCGCACGAAATGCAAAGGCAAACCGGGAATCGGAGATAATCGGAAAATGTGCGTCGAGTTTTCCACGCGTGAATCCATCAACGTTTGTGCCGCTGATTGTGAAAGTGGCCTAAATCGAAGACTTAATTTTGCGTTGCATCTATTACTATACAGTACGGTAATCTGATACCACTTTCGTAAAGAGGTAGAAATTTAAGAGGTAGAATCAAGTTGGTTGTTTCGTCGTTGAACTACGTATCCCGGAACGAGAAACATATGAAAACATTACGAGCGCTAGTACCAGTTTTTCAGGGAAAGTATACCACCCACTGACTCTACGAATATTTTCGTACGTGTAATTCACCTAATCTCGTAATTAGTTTGACATTTTCTACATGCAATTTGAAAGTTTGTGAAATACCAGTGCTTTACTACACAATGTACCAATCCACGCTTATACGAGTTCTGTCCAACCGCTGAAGCAGTAGATTTATCAACCTGCGACTATTTCCAGGAAGAATAATAGTTTCCTTTCTCCTCGATGATCAATAAAAGACCAGGTCGACCCGTTTCATTATTTTCTCTCTAATTCGCCCGCGGTCCGCGAGTTTTGCCCGTTCTCCGGTATCTCACACCTTACGACATCCTTCGTACACAGCGCGATTCATCAGAAAGTTGCGCTAAAAGTTTATTCTCGTGTTTCCTGATCGATAAACATCGATGTAGATCTAACTGAGCGTATCGTTAAATCAATGTAATGGTTACTTTCCTTGATATCTACCATCTTAACACAATGTTACGTGTCGGATCAAACGACTTTGACCGACAAAATACCTGTACTTTATCCAAATCAACTAGACCCGACGTGTATTTACGATATACTTATAGGCGATTTTTCAGAAAGCTGCTTAATTTATTCCGTGGTCTATTATCTAGCAACAAATTTCACGATCGTTCGATCGCAATCGATATCGAATTGAACACGAGGCGAAAGGGACGATGCTCGGGTGAAATTCAGCCTCTTGTCAAAACAACGATCTCTCGATTGTCACAAACACAAACAGACCGCGTCTCGAGTTTCTCCGCGCGTCAAGTGAGCATGCGAGATGCATCTCGAGTGCGTAGCGTTTTGGATCTATTAGCAGAGATCGCGTAGCGAAACGCTTAACCGTACGCTCGAGTGTTCCGACGAGTGCTTCCGCGTTTAATATTCAGAGAAACGATTTGTTCCTCTGCAGTCGCTTTTTTCCAACGTTTACATCATTAATGACGATGCTATTCGGTCGCATCTGTGGAAGCCGGATGCGTTCGTTGCATAACGCGGAGAAACACGCGTCTACGAACGAAAGTACATGGAGTTTTCCGTCGTTTCGCCAATGGAGAACGCTCTTCTCAGGCAATTACTCGTTTCAGCTCGTTTGGTAGACGGTTCTAGTACAGAGGATCGTTGGAATGATCGTTTCGGGAAATATTCACGCCAAATTGACTCGTTACACGTTAGGTAAATTAGGCGTGTCGCGGAATTGTCTGGCATTTCTGGCATTAGCGAGGCTCTTGTAGATAACAGCAACGAAATTTCTCTTCCTTGTCTCTTCCTCGTCTTTTCACTTTCTTAATCTCTCCCGTTGCGAGCACACATCGAGCTATCACTGACATTAAAATATTGCCGAGAGCTAAATATCTGTTAGAATCTTACGATATTAGTCGCAAATAATAACATTTCCCATGCTAGTTATAAGTATCGTTTCTATGCACTTCCATATGCGCATTTATGCTCCAGTGATTATAGTTCTTGCAAGTTGCTCTTACCTATATCTATAGATTGCAAATGTAATTTTATATGACACCATATAGTAAAGCGAGGTTTATACGCCTGTAATAAAGCACGGGAGTCAAACGGTTAATTTACACGAGTATTTTTGTCACCGTACAGCTGGAATGCACCTATCTTACATGTACACACGACCGCACTCGAGATAGCTATTGTTACAACACGCCCACATCGTGCCCGTGCAAAATATTATCTTCTCGCTTTTACTTTTCTGTCATGTGCTACTAGTGTATTACGACTACCGTAAACCCGTCGTTTTCTAGTAAAACTATTTTTTCCCTGCGCGCTAGTGCCTCGAGACAATTAGAAAATTGAAGCGAGCAACAGTAATTACACGATGCAGAGAAATTTCCCTGCAAGCGTTTCTTAATTGGCAATGAAAACAAAGCTTCTATTGTATCGCGCATTTAGAAAGGATTTTGAAAGGCTACGTTACGCGTTTTTTTAATTTTCCGATAGAAAATTCAATCCTTCGCAAGATATACGGAAGGAAAGATTGCAACAAGCTAAGCCGATGAGTTAAGAGTTTTTGCTAATAGCCTGTGCAACGCAATGAAATTCAATTAACACGAACCGAAGTGAACCGATTTGTGCAAACGGGTTGTGTTTCTGCGAGTTTTCGGTTCGCGAGTTGCAAACGCCGCAGGCGCCTAATTTCCACATCGGGGACGATATGATGCACGTCCGGGAACGCAATGCGTTCGTTGCAATGTAGCTACTACTGCTTACACAACGTCCGTCCATTCGCCTAAAATTCATCGTTGAAATTTTCATAGAAAATTCTTTCTAGCTTATAGGCTAATCTTACACAAACCGTGGAAAGTACAGTGGCTGTAAGAGGTACTTGCACCGTTCATCGTAATATCAAACGCTTTCAATCACGTGAAAGTACCACTAAACGACACGAAATTTAATATGCTCGATCGTAATTATTCGGTATGTATCGCGCTGTAACAAGTACAATGGTATATACATGCTTCTTGCAGTCACTGTAAATTGCTTCTAGGAACGCTATTGGTAATACACGCGACCGGTTTATTACAATAGAAAATTCATCAGCCTGGTTTTGTGAGGCGAAAAGACGAAAGAAATAGGAAACATCGTGTCGACTTGTGGAACGTGAACCTTTCAGAAAGGTGGCGACGGTGCAATTGTGAAACGTGTAGCGCGATAATCGAGGTCGACTGTTCAGAAAATTCGACGGAATGCGCTCTCTGAGAGCGAAACGACGCCACCGCGTGCACCGGAACGAGGAGAAACCTTCTATCGGCGTTACGGAATTCGTTGCTGTTCGTGGCCAACGAAGAAGAGAGAACAACCGAGAGTAACGTAAATTCGATTCGTGTACCCGGGGAAAATTGTATAATGCCCGTGTTACGATTTCAGAGAGTATCGGAAAAATATACACGCGCTGGAAGAGAAAAGACCATTGCGATGTTTCCAAGCATTGTTCGACGCGCAAGCATCTTGGCAGAAATCTGCAGATCGCCTCTCGATAATACGGAATAATTATTGCGAGTATCAGATTTGAGATGATATTCTTGACCTCGAACGATATTCTCTCAGATTCACGGTAAATTGTTTATTCGTTGTTGGCGCAACTGTTGCAACCTGTGTCTCTAATTACAAGTATAACAAAGTATAGGTAACAGAAACGTCGCCTCGATGGGTAATGGTAGGCTTGTGTCGCCATTAATAAGACTTCAAAACGTTTTATTTAACGCGTCACAATATGGACATAAGACTTATCGCAAGTGTTGCATCTATGGAAAGTGTTCAAATACTTTCGTGTGCCGATATTACGACAGTGGCATCGTTCTGATTCAGAGGCTCTTATGAGATTGTAGAAACGATCGAGTGAAAGCGAGCATCCCCGATTGCGTTTTCATCCTCCGTGTGTCGTTCGCGTAATCCTCGTGTTGGACTTCGTCCTTGGCGGTGGGCCAATTATTGCGCGAAATGAGGGCCAAAGCTGTTGGACAACGAACGTCTTCGTAATTAGAAAGTGGGACGACTGGCTCGTAGCTATTGAATTTCTATCTCCGTGCTCCCAAATCCTCCGATAGTCGGTCGACATTGAGCAAGATAACGTTATTTCAGTTAATAGGATAAGTCTAAGCAATTTGCTTTGTAATTTGCTAAGTTCGGTTATCGCTGTTGCATTAAATACTAACAAATTTAAATGCATTGAATTTCTGCGCAAAATTCAAAGTTGAATCTTAAGATGTTGGAGCTCAGCCGACTTAGCCGAGTGAGAGACTCGTGTAGCTTGGCTACTCAAATATCTTGCTATATGTTCCAACGTGCACTTTCCCTTTCATATCGATGTTATCTTATCGAGACTGGTCGAGCCGCTGAATTGTAGGGCAGTCTAGCATCCGGCAACATCCATTTACCGTCGTCTCGTATAACGCGAGAAGATTTGCTGGCTACTGACAATTTCGATACTTCGATACAATTCACGCTTCGGTTACATGATAATATTACGTCAGTAGCAATGGAGGCAGCGCGTGAAAAGGGTGAACTAGTTCTCGGAGAAGGAGAAAAGGAGGGATACTTCCGACCGTGTACGCGGTTACGGTTCGACAGTTACCGGTGAAAAGCACGAAGAAACGTTTCTCCATCGGTTCCGCACCTTTCCAAGGCGGGAAAATCGCCACCGTTCACCGGGGGGGTTTTTAAAAAATAAAAGGCCACCAGCGAAATGATCGCTCTTCTCTCCTTTCCAATCCGTTCCCCGGACCACTTTCGCCCTGCAGGAAATATATAACGAGCTAAATGTTGCTGACTCGAAAGTTATTTATTCTTCCTGTGTAACTAATTATCAAATTATTGAAAAATTGAGTATGGAAAGAGTTTCGTGTTTTCAGTCATTCATGCAGGAAGTAGTGTTTTGTTTGTATTTTGTTACAGATACTACGAGAAATGTGTCGAAACCAGAAATGAATTTTATGAAATCGAAAGATCTATGCGATTAAGTCGCTGCTGAATGTAATCTAAGAATTTAGTATCTATAAATGTTATTTATCCTTCCGATATAATTAAATATTAAACGCTCGAGAAACTAAAGATCAAGGAGGTTTCATATTTTTTAATCGTTTACGTAGAAACAGCGTTTTCCTTTTTTGTATCTTGTCGCGGATACTATAGAAAAAGCGTGCAAAATCAGGGAACAATCCTACCCACGATATCGAAAGCTATGTACACAGTTCCTGAATCGAATTTAGTGATTTACAAGCGTCCACGAGCGCAGTTACCGTTTGGCGACGAGGAAAAACAAAAGACTAATAAAACGATGAAATCGACCTTTCAGCCGTATGACTAATCGACCACGATACACCGAGCGCGATTTATTTCGACCCATGAATCGTTTACGTGCAATCGATGGATTCCGTTTTTTTTTTCGAATATTAATGGCCGTCGATTTATTCGTTGCTGTTTTTAAACGGTATTGGAAATCAGAAAAACTGGAGAAATGATATCGTTTAGGATGAGAAAGGATTTCAAAACACTTTCCGTTGAAGAGACTTCTCGGATACAGCACATTTGTGCAACCTGTTTCACATCAATCTCGTACGTCGACGTGACCAATATTTCTTCTCGCGGCTCGAAAATGATTTATGTAGCTTTTTCGTCACACCTCGTAACGACACGACGTAACGTTGATTTTCCAACGTTTCTACTTCCTCGAGCAATCAATTCAACGCATAAGTAATATTCGATGATAATATAGAAATATTATCACGATCGAGTATCAAGAACGAAAAACCATGTCCCCGAGGAACGCGGACCGCGGAATTTGTATGTAAAAACATTTTCTATCGCAACACGCCTAAAATCAATTTAAGATACCATAATTCTACGAATCGTTTCTTGTTCACGCACTAGATCCTCCGAAATTGATCGAAAATATCTCCGTATCTGACTAGCTGCATTACTCTAGCCAACTACTTTCGACACACGTACATAAAAAAAAAAGTATACCCTGAGAAAACCTTTTGCATTCGTTGCAGTTCTTACACGAGTCGAGTCGAGTGCTCGTGCAAACGTCAATGTCGCCGTCGATTACTTGACGGTTAGATTAGAAAGCGAGAACGCACACCTATGACCGGTGTTAAGAGGGTAACCGATCCACCGCGATCGGGGAAACCGATTTCGAATCGTTACCGCGTTCAGTGGTTCTCCAATGAATTCAAACTGCAGCTGTACTCCGATTCGAAAATAGTTGAAACATAGCCGGAGATTAGTTAACGCCACCAGGAACCCTCCATTTTCGCGTTGCTAAACGTAATACGTTCGCTAATGCGTTTTGCATAACCAGTACTTCTCGTCTTAGGGCAATTAACGTGTAATAAGCGTTTTAGAAATCAGAGTCTCGTGATAGCGAGATATTTATACGAAATCGAAAACATCTAGAGAGTCGAGTGTCGCGATAACTTCTTGTTAGTTGTTCGCCAAGTAAGGATCAATATCGCCACGAATGATTTCGCAAGTCGCTATCTAATCCCGATCGCGTGACTAGAATCAGTGACTGTTTTCATTTTAGACGAGGGTTAATGACGTTTTTCGTGCGTGACTCCACCGGGCAGTGGTCTTATGCAAAAAGTGCACAAAAGAGAAATGAAACGATGTCGTTTGCAGCGTTATTTTACAATGCTTGTTTGAATTTTCCAGCCTGAGCTATTCCCGCGGCTGAAACGAATTATCTACCGTTATTGTTCTACCTCCGATCTTAAATCTCTTCTCTTAGTTTCCTCGATCGATATTATTCGTTACGTTACGCAACAATCGATGTAATCTAAGACTTTGGCCGCAAATTATAGCTCTAGAACGATTGTTAGAATTCCTATCAAATTTCTACCAAATATCTTTCGGATGGTAATCGTACGATCGGATCGACCGGATGGTAATCACACTCCTGACACACAGACTGCCGCTGGTGATTCGTTACGCAATGACAGAGCAACCCGGCAAGAAGCAGACGTTAGTTGAGGCAAACGTTACATCAGCCCGGGGCAAGGACGTGGACCTGTCTCGCCGACGGCTACGATCTCGTGAATGAACCCAAGTCGGGTTTGCGGATTTCCTTTGCTCGCGTCTCCATGTTCGTTCGACTTCTTCCTGCTCGCTCTCGTCGCGATGAATAAAGCGTCTGTTCGGTTCCAAACTGGGAGGCGTTAATTAACCAAGCGTAATCCACTCGTGCGAGACCGATGATTACTTTCTCTTCGAAGAGGAGAGTGACGAAAACGATAATAACGCGGCGAAGACGAACGCGTGCAAAGTATCCAGCTCGCTGGAGATGCGCGAACGAATCCTTTGAACAAACGTACAACCTACTTTCACGATATGTGACTCCAATGGGATCATCCAAGGCAACGAGGGTTCACGACTGCAATAAATTCCTTGCAACTATAAATCATTACGAATGTCATAAAAGTGATTCAGCTGACCTCGATTAGGATGTGCTGTTAATAGTAGCGCGGTTTCTTCTAGATCTTCTAATTATACGGGGACGATAAACGAGCATGCTGATAATCAGGTTTACGAGGATTCTAAGCGTCAGTTCGCGAGACGAGCCGCGGTTCCAGAAAAAGAGGATGTAGAAAGTTCGGCCACGACAAGCGAATCTCGCGGTTTGCATGTTGCAGGGTGTCTTCTCGCTCTCTCGCCTTTCTAATAAGCGATCTTATCTTATCGCGAGCTAGATATTCGAAGCGATAATTGACCTATTTAAAATCGATGCTTCGACGCAGAAACGCGATTTCCACACGGCCAATGATTTCAAATCGCTAAACAACCGTAGAAAGTTCGTGCGCGAAAGGATGCTGAGCCACTTCTGGTCGGACAATATCTACGAAAAGTTTGAAAGCGCCGCGCAAAAGCCATATCAACAAACAAAATTCCATTTTAACATAAACCGATCTCGATATTGCACGATAAAATTCATACTGTTATCGAAAGAAGAGTCTGATCGTAAATATCTGTTCTCACTTGCAACACCGTCATCCTGCGTGAACCTCTCGTCGATCCTCGATCCGTCCGACTACCGTGCTCGATGCTTTTCAGCCAAACACCTCATTTCCCCAGGAACCGGAAGGAGGACTGAACCACGTTCGCGTTTACCGATCAAACGAGTCATGTGCCAAACTGGGCACAATCACGCAAGCTTCTCTGCCCGATCGCGAGAGAAACAATGATCGATCAAAGGAACGAGCACAGGGAGCGCGAGTTAGTTCACTATAAAAGCGCGCGATCTAGTCCCGCGAAAGTCTCTCCCACCGGTACTACCGCCCCCTCCAATTAATCTCGGCACACGGGCCAACTCCGAGGAAAACTTCCCTTTCCCATTGCCACGAATCTCTCCGGTGCGCGTGTACACCGTACACGATTCTCTTCCACTCGTCAAGCTTATGCTCACGGGCGCGAATATTACTTACGATCCTCATGGTTCTTCGATTTTGTCCGCAATCCCTCGATTTTCTGCAGAAGAATAGGTCTGCTCAGATCGGTCACGTGGCGACTGGGTAGCCGCAAAGTGGACTACACGCTGGACGAGCCAGAAAGCAACTGTAGCCTGAAGCTTGCGTTGACTCGTCGATTCTACAGGCACGCTGATATTCACCAGCTTCCACTGCAGGACACGTTCGTTGCTCGATGGCTGGAAGAGAGCAGTGCGCTTGTTTCGGAGCCTTCCTACCTGTTGGAAGCTCGATAAAGCTAGACTCGCGGGCCTGAGCAGAGGAAACGGTGCCGATAAAAGGTGGATCGTAGGTGTATACCGCGCGCTTGCCGTACCGGGAACGTTTGACACGAAGTGGGGGCTGTTCCTGGGACTTATATGTCGCCGCTGGAGGCCACCGTGCCTCTTTAATCCCTGCCCCCCTCGGGTCCGAGCCCCTCTAAACGGACCCTTGACGATGGTCAAGGTGACCCCTGCCTCCGGGGACACTACGCGACCGATCGCCAAGCTCCACCGCTCGCAATCGCTTCGGGGGAAACGACGCGACGCACGACGCGCGACGTCTCGTCCATTCTACGACTTGCGCGTGCTTCTCGCTTTATCTTTGGCAACGGTTGCTCGTAGAGTCTTGGCCAGCGATCGTTTTCAGTTTAACACAAATATATATATATGTATGTTTCACGCAAATTTTCGTTACAAGCCAAGATAAAGCGGTTGAAAAATGAGACCTCTGCTTTTTTCTTCGCGATTCTCCGCTGCAACGGTTTTGGAAATCACTTTACGTAGCTATGCACGTGTCAAAGCTTCAACCGTGCCACGTTCTTCCGGTCATGTTCGATCAAACAGCTCTCCCCTGTTGCTCAATAAAATATGAAACAAATCCTTATGCACGATCTCTAGGCTGAATTTTATGTCGAACGTTTTGTCAAATCAAAGAGATCTTCGAAATCTTCGAAGTCATAGAATCTCACAAGGACGGTAATCATTTTTTGGTCGTATCGCAAAAGTACCGCTTTATACAGGATTCCTGAAGGTGTTAAGACTTGTGAATCATTGTAAGAAGAACAGCGTCGTTATTCATTTTTCTCCTGGATCGATACTAAGTCCTTTGTAATTCCTCTGATAGCTTCCAATTATCAAATAAATCTCCATCATCGCGCATTCATCCGCCTAATGAATTCCACGTGGCATCGAGCATCCAGCACAAAAAAAGCCGCCTGTAACGTCTTCGAGCCTCGAGGGCAGGCGACTGCCGTTGCAAAATTACCGTCGATTACCCACGCGATCTCAATTAAAGCGTCATCCGCGACATATCCCGATGACGATTCTATACGATTACAGCGTCGTGATCGGAATCCGGATCCGTGCGCGCGTTTAATGACGTCACGCGTCGTTGCAAGAACCACACGGTCTTGTCTGCAACGAGAATTTCATCGCAATCCACGTTGTTCCAGCCGAAAGTAATACGAAATCGCTGGAAAAACTGTGCTTGCATTCACGATGGCGTTTTCTCGGTCTAGACGGACCGATTTATCACGATGTCGCTCTTCTTCAATGTGGTTCGTCACAGCCGCTGAGAAAAACCACCGAGATTCATGCTGATGCGACAATCCGCCTGATAAAAGTGAAGAATAGAGGCCTCTTCAATGGGGGACGTGTCCCTTTTTTTTTCTTCCCCCGATCGCGTCTGCGATTTGGCAGAATATTCTAAGAGAAATGGTTTTTCCACTCATTTCGAAAAATCGTTCCATTTTGTTATGCAGAACGTTTCAGACGATCTTTTGTTAAATAAGTGATTAAAAAATGAATAACGTGTGTAGCCGAATTGTATATATATATATGATTTTAATGCAAGAATTTTTCATTGGCAAGGAGGTTCCAAAATGGCCATTTTTTAACACCCTCCTTTGCAAATTAATAGTAAATTAACAATCACTTATTATTATCGATATGAAGTCACATTTAAATTGTTTATTTAAAAACTTATTACACGTTTCTTTTTTCGTGTCAGTTTAGAAGAATCTTCTTCAACCAACTCACGGTTAAGAAATTCAATAATCCGAAAGAAATATGTTTTAACGTCCTGACATTCTGTAGTTCCACTTAATATACTTAGAAGCCGACTAAGACATATAATTATTAGCTTTTTCTACTTCTTTGAAGTACTATAAAATGGTGTCAGCAGTCAAAGACATCATATTTAATTACGTAAAGAGGAAGTTTCCTCGTATGCATGCGTTTGCGGTTTCTTTTTCTTAGCAATTGTTTTATACATTCTATACCAGTGAGGCAAACGATAGAAAGAAAAACTATATGGATTATTTGAATTTCATGTTTCTTGGAATTATCGTTATTTGCCGGTATCACTTTGTATATTTATATCCTACTGCTGGTTAAAGCACATTTATTCTCGCGATAGATCGATTTGATAGATTTATAAAACAAACATTGCTTCAAACGTTCCTGTATATCCATAATAGAAATTAGAATAAAATAATAAATTGAAACGAAAATAAAGAATAAACCCATCGTCGAACTTTTATCTCTCATTTTGTGATTTAATTTCATTCTACTAAAATTAAGCGAGTCTCCGACCGATTTACTCATGACCGCTAATGTATTTAGATAAATCGTCTGGCATTTTCTTGTACAAGATCATTCCCCAACATCTGCGATGACCTCAGTTTTTATCAAACAAACGAATAACGCGAAGAAGATAATTAGCCTCGACAATCTGGTCGAAAGGAGTCCGCAGAGTTCCCAGAAGTTCGCATAATTTCCGGCGATGAATCTCGGGCGGAGAATAAATCGGTGTCATCCGCGGGCGATTATCACAGATGCTCGAGGATTCCGCAACAAGCTATTTCGCTTCTTTCCCGCGCGTAACAACGCGCTTCCAAGCAAGGCCGAGCATCTGCATGCGTGTCTCTGAAGTGAAAATTCAGTCGTCGCGTCGATTCGAGGGAATCATCTGCCTTTTGGTACGACGAGGTCACTTTTCGGAGTATTCGATTTTTTCCGCCCTTCGCTCCACCAGAAGAAATGTTTGTTCGTAAAAGTAGGAAAACATGTAAAGTGGAGCAAGGTTTTTCGACCGTGCTGATTTACCAAGGGACACGTTGAAGAAAGATAGTGGGCCGTAATCATGCGATCAAGGTAGGGTTGTATCATTATCCTGGCAAGTGCTGGGTATTAACTATAATTATTCTCGACAGCGCAAGACTATCTCGGACTTCGTATCTCGAAATAACCGTTGAATTTGTATCGATATTTTTCTATCAGACATTATCCAACAGACGAGTTGTATCTTTTCTATTTTACCATGGAATTATTAACTCGATCTCGCAGAAATCGTATATAACAGTGATTTCTTGGTTCACCAAGATTTAGCACGATTTTGACTAAAGTTTCACCAGGAAGGGTTAATAAACGTGCTACGTGCAGCTGGTCGCGTGGATGGTTTCTTAACCTTCGTCAAAAATGGAACCGTTAACCTTAACCCGATAATTAGTGGGCTTTGAGCCGAGACACAAAGCAAGGAAACGGTTAGTGCTTTCCAATACCATGGGCACTGGAGGAAGGTTAGTCCTTGAGAGATTAACCAGCCAGGATCTCCTAAAATCGGTTCACCTCTCGAGGTCAGCAAATACCACATCATGAAACGTGTCGTTCGCTGTATTTTCTCACGTTTGTACCAACCTTTGTCACGGTCATTGATCTCCAAAAATTCTCGATCGAGGTAGAAACTTTTTCTTCTACGACACTAGCAGTTTCGCAACAAAACGTATTGGGGGAAAGTTTGCCATTCAGGGCGATTAATCTTGCAGAAAACGGCAAAAAGGGTAAAGATTCGTGCGATTTATTTTGTAACGCGAACACGACGTGTATTTCCACGAGGCTACGATGGAATCTTGTAACATCGAAGGAAACGGTTTGTTATTACATTCATCAGGAATTTAGATCAACCGAGGGATCAGTAGGATCACGTGAGCAATTTAGTCTCTCGAACCTGTTTCCCGGTAATTGCACGCATACCGTTCACTCTTTTCACGACGCACACCTGTACCGTTTCAGCTCGCCAACTTGTTTTCTCTCGAAACGGTTAAGCAGCCAAACTTTTCCGATATTATCAAATTCGATTACTCTGGCAATTTCAATAAATTGCACAGTGTACTTGAACGATCGTAAAACGAGAATTTACGAGCGATTGATAATAATCCAAAATAAATAGCCTACCGAACCTTTTCATTATATTTCATCAATATTATCCGTATGTTTTTGCCAGTGTTGAAACTACTATACCGAAAGAGTACGGCTTGAATGCAATTACTGGCTACACGACCCAAATTGATCGAGTTATATCGATTACGTGTTACAGCGTGTAATAGCGAGCCAGAATTGAAAGTCGATTGTGGGAGAAATTGCACGCGAGCGCTTCAAGTTCTCGACTTTTTCTATCAACCACGTGCCACATATCGGTAAAGGTATAATCAAAAGTATATTACACGAGTCATTGAATAGTATAGCGTGTAATCAGCATGATTGTGTTATTTTCGATGGTCAATATCGTTAACGAAGCGTTGTGAGCGGTCGATTCAGAGGCAGCGGACCTTGATGGACCCTAAATAGCCCGCTGTCCTTCCTTGCATTTCGATATTCGATCTCGTTTCGTTTCCCAGTTATTAAACTGGCTTATTTAATCGAGCGGAAGGGACAGAAATAGAAGGAGAGAGAAATCGAGCAAGAAGGAAGGGAAAAAAAAGGAGGAAAAAACAAAAGAACAAAGGCCAACGATGGACTGTGCAATTACTGTGAAACGTATCGTCGTAAAATTGGAAAACTAATTGTATAGACTGTCGCTAAGGATCCTTATGAAAGTCTAACGAACGTTTAGTCATTGGACGAACGAGGAAAATCAGCCGACAGCGCGACGTTGCGACAATGATCCCGTGGCCTTAATTAATGCCCTGCTGATGCTCGATCTAATCGACTCGTCAGCGCCACGCGACATCATTTACATCGCACTTAATTACGCTGATAGATACGCGGTTGAACATTTTTAATGTTTCGAGAAACCACGTTTCCTTTCTCTTCTCTGATTTTCTTGTCGCGAGTGTTTAATTTTGCAGATTTCACGATTAGTGCGAGGAAAAGAAACTTCTCTTTTATTTTATTAACTTATGCTACTGCTTATCTGCGATCCTTGAATTTTTATTTCTTCATCTCGCTGTTGTTTTAGCATAGAAAGAAACATTAATTATTAAAAGAAACAACGACGAAAGATTAATTAGCTCGACTAACTCAAGTAACTTAGCCGATCTCGTGTATCTAACCTTTCTATTTACGTACAGCCTTAAGTTGTCGTGTCAAATTGAAGCAATTATCCGCAGTACAGAATAATATTCATAGCAGTGGAGCTTTAACGGTGCGGTCGTCCTCGCGGTGACATCGTCGATGCACTGATTCACTTAAAACACGCTATCATTGACCAAATGTTTTTTTCCAGCGGATTAAATCATCATCGATCGAAGGTACAGAAACGAGGATCGATTAATCGTGTAATTACAATTAATTGGATCAAGACCTCCACGAAGCAGACATCATTTGCGTCCGATTGTCACGCGGAAGAGTGACTTGAAATTTCCAGGCCATGCAGAAGGCGAGCAGGAATGCCTTGTACTCTAATTTCATACGACAGCAAGGTACTCGACTTTAAATGCAAACTTCGGATTTCAAACGATCTAATTAGTCGAGAATTGCAGATCGGTCGGAATAATATTCTCGTAAATTCTCCTTAAACACTCGTTCGCCTTTCAACGATGCAAAAATCGAACCAACTTTTCAACTTTGATTTCGAATTAAAGTAACTTGCGCAGGTCCATTCACTCTACGAATCGTCGAATCTAAAGAAAGTGACGTGGAATGGATCGAAGATCGAAAGTACGATCGAACCTCGACCGGCCATGAACTGTACAGGTTCCGCTGGTCCTTGGTCCGTCAAATTCGTCTCGTAATTTATAGAAACGTTCGCTCGTGTTCCGGAACCGTGACGAGTCACGTCCAGTACTTGTACATGAATAAACCTTCCGTACTAGTTACGAATCGCACGATGAATCAGAACCGGCAACACCTTCGTATTTGCGTCAGGAAATGCAGAAAAAATAAAGTATTTCGTAGAATTTCGAACGTACGATCACATTATACTTGTCTTGGTAACTAGTTCAAAAAATTACATGACTATTATTACTCTTCTGAAGTGTCTGTCAACAAAGATTTATTACAAGACGCATTACACTTCATCGAATTATCGAAATTAGCTCGAAACGTCCTTTTTTATGAACGTAGCACGATGCATTGGCGATCAGCAGGTAAATTACATAAAGGAACATATTTAACAGAGATAATACCTATTTACATCTATAAATATATCCAAATTATGAACAAATCTCCAATTTTACCTACTGAATGTAATAAAATGCTGAAACTCGCAGTGCTCGGACAATAAAAAGATAATCTTAGCGTCGTCTTCGACATTGAAGTTCTATTTTTCGTTGCTTTACGTCGATTAGGCAATTTATTGTAGAAACTAAAGTGTTGTAGATCCTTAGAACCTCAAGTATGTAGGTGTACAGACAGTTTTGCACGAGTCTCTGTTATCTTAAGGGATCAAGACGCGACATTAAGTTGGCGAAATTCACCGACTTCTCGTATCGTTACCGGAAGTGACCGTTTCGTGGGCATCCGTTGCAGACGAATTCAGCTCATGGACATTCGATGCGCGTGACGCAGCGAATAAATTGCCGGTCTGTTACTCGGAAGGCGGTGCAACCCACCGAAGAGGCAATTAGCAATACGAATGCACCTTTTATGAGGTCGCCGCGTTGCCTTCGCGCGACGGGCTCGTTAGTCCATTTTTCCTTTTCCTTCGTGCCTCTTGCAGGAAAGCTTTCGATCTCCTTAACCTTCGACGCTGACTTTTTTCATCTACTATAACGATTCTACCGCGACAACAGACCTCATTGGAATATTCATTGCTTCCTTCTTTCAAGACAAGCGCACTTCGCGCGGCAAAGATTAACAGAAAATGAAACACATTGCAGCGAAGATGGAAAAAAGATGGAAAAGAAGGATCAACTGAGACTCGATGTTACATTTAGTATACCTATAGTTATATTTAGATTATCCTGGACTGAAGCTCGACTTTTCGTTTACCGCAATAATTTTACTGCGACAGGAAGCCTTGTAGGAATACCGACTGCTTCCTTCCTTCTTTCGAAAAGAAAAAGTCTCGCGTGAAATTATCAAAAAATGATAATTCACCAAAAGTGAGAAAATGAAGGAGCGATGCAATTCGATACTGGACTTACCGGTTGTATTTAGATTATTCCGCAGGCTTACATATTATACATGATAAATTTTATTACTCGTTGAAACACGAGGGAGCCGGTCCTGGCGCAAGGACGTCGTTCCAGTGTGACAAACTAATTTCCTACTCGTTGGTCGCTCGGAACGACATCGAGAAAGAACTGCTTCGAATCCAGGAGCGAGGATATTAGATATTGAATGGAAAATACACATTTTTCAGCACCTGACATAAAGAGAGCGTAAATGTTTACACATATTCAGATCGTTCGAATACAACTAAAGGAACAAAATCTAAATGAAGATTTGTTTCATCCTCCGAAAGACTCTGAATATTATTACTAGGTAAGCACTGTACTTTAGATATTTTGTGCATTGCTATACATTATGCGAATTTTGTAGATTTCTCTAAATAGATTAACATTCACGGTTTAATCATAGGAATCTTACTTTTAAATAATAACATCGACTAAGAGCCCACGGGTAGGTCGAGTTGGCTACAATCTAAACTGAGTTAACCTGATTCTCAGCTGTTATACGACCGTATTTTCATGCCGCACGAAACACGTGCATCCACAGTAACCCATTGACTTTCTAAGCAACCAGATTCTCGATCCTTATCCGCAAACCAAACGAAGAATCCATGGGTGTTCTGTTGAACAAACGTGATCTTCCCGAGGTGTATAGAAAATACGAATGAAAAACAGTTGGCAAATTTTCATCAGACGAGGAAGGTTTATGGCACGCAAAATTGCGGAGCAAGCCGCAAAGGACGGTGAAAAATGGCGCGGCTTAATTTACTATAAGCATTAAATCAAAGTCCACTTTGGAAAGGGAGCTATCTCGTTGAGTTTATTTGATTTATCGTATGAACTTCTTAATTCCCACATATGATATATTACAAACTTGCATGCACAGTGTAGGAAATTTCCTCCGATTACGAATATGTTGTCTTTTTATTACTTCGTTTTCTTTGCTTATAATATTAGGATTAAAAACACGTACAGTGACTCATAACTCAAATTTATTTGCGAAAGTTCCTTGTAATAATTTAACTTTTGCGACTTACCGTAGTTTAATACGAAATAAAACTTTCGCAAGAACATTATTAAGGAATTAGTAATATCCCGCGACTGAAAACGAAAATAGACTATTGCAATAACGAAAACGGCCAAAGCGTTACACGCTGACGCTTCGTATTGTAGAAACTTTTTCACGCCGAGTCGTTCCGGTCGATGAAATAATCTGCTCGAGAAAATTGAGAGACTAACGCAGCCGTCAAAAATTTGCGTAACCGCAAATTCCATTAGGTACGTGTTCCAACTTCGATTGAATCATTGCGAAATGCACACGCAGATCGTTGCAATAAAAGCCTACGAGCGATTATCTGCAATTTCGCCTTCGTCTAATGAATACCCTGTCAGAACCAACGACTTCACGGTTTCGTTTAATCGATTTGCGGTACGGATGGCAATTGTAATAGAAATTTACATAAATGGCGCGAAGTTGAATTGCGAGTACTTTCAAAATGGCAATGTAGGTGCTTTGAAAGTGGCAACGCGAATGCTGGTATTCAGTTAGTGAGCGCTGGTAAAGCAGATGCCTTCTTTAACTTGAATATTTCTTTACGTTCTGAAGGTAAAGAAGAACCATAAGCGTTAAATCAAGGTCCACTTTGGAAAGGGAACTATCTCGTTGAGTTTATTTGATTTATCGTACGAGCTTTTTAATTCCCACATATGATATATTACAAACTTGCACGCATAGTGTAGGAAATTCATTTCCAACGTTACTGATTCAGCAGAGAATAAGATTTCGACGCTAGCAATGGTTAGGGCTAATCGTAAGCTTAGGCTACAGACTTAGGCCATTCATTAACTAGAGGCGTTGACTAAATACGTAGATATATACAAAAATTCTGTGTCTCGTCGATCCTTCGCTTGCTTTGTGACACAGACTCTGAAGTACCGACCTGGAAAAAATCAAAGTGTTTCTTACGCCCTCTACCATTTTCTACGGCAAACAGTCTAATTAATCAACACTAACTAACCAACAAAATTGTAATCGCGATTGCAGTCAATCAACCCTTATTATTTGTTATTCGATTCATAATTGTATCATGTATAATATTGCAATTAGTAACTGTATATCAAATGCGTAATATGATTGTGTAAAACGAGCCGTCCACGTCAGTCTTTTGGTAAGTAAGTGAATACTTTTATATGCATAATTTTTTTACTTTAGTATACATATCTCTCGGAGACCGCCTCGGTGTCTCTTATGGACTCTATGTCTCTCGTACATGAGTATATATGAAATACAGAGCTTTTCTTTTTCGCCACGTGCCTCAGATCATTTTCCAACCTTTTTTTTTTCTTTTTACGCGGAGGAATCCTTCATAGGCAACCCGCGTCCTACAATCATTATCCGCAAAAATATAATTTACCAAGTAGTCTCGAAGATTGAATACAATAGTTTCCTTAAAAAGTGTTTTTCTAAAGCCAGCCCGTCAATAAACGATATCGTTGTTAATCGCATCTCTAATAATTCATCGATAAACGAGCAACGTTTCTCAGGCAGACTGTTTGCTTCGTGTTTTTCCCTCTCCGGTGTCACGTGCAGCTGCAAGTGAAACTTCTTCGCGCAACAGCATGATCTCACGTAACGAATAAACCTTACAGTTTTTCCAAGTTTGACAAAATTATTTTCCGATGTTAGCCGATGATTTTCCGTGCAATATCAGAAAACTGTCGTGGCTCTAAATTCTAGGGATTTTCAAAAGTACAAAACCACGTAACGTAAAGCCACTGGATTCAAGATTCTGCGAGACGTACTCTCGTTTCCTGTTGCAATACCAAGCTCACGAGTTATGGCCTCGTTAATTCTGGAACGATCGCAGGACGAAAATTATTCCACCGGCGTCCTTCATGCTCACAATGGCGCTATAGTTAGGCATTTAATTCCATGCGCGGGAAAAAGTGACGACACCGATTGTCGTACGATTATTTCATAGCGAATCAAATTAATGGCTATCGTAACGCAGATAAATTGACTGTAAGCGTCATAATTATGATAATTTGATCGTTCGTATTAATGAAAACCTTTTATACCAACTGTGAACTGAATTAAGTTCCACGAATAATTGTTGCACTGTTAATAGCTTCATACTTACAATTTTAGTATTATGTTCGTGTTCTCGGTAGCGATTCGTTTGTTATGCATACGATAATGAAATAATTGCACACGCGCGCGCTTGCTCCGGGAAAACTGTTTCCATATCATCGACGGAAGAATTTCCAATTACCGCGTAATCGAGAGTCAAGGAATCGGTATCCTTGCGGCGGATGGCTTGAATAATCGACATTCAGAAACACGCTATTCTATTGTAATTTGCACGTCAGAAGTAGTACAACCCACATCGAAAACAATCTCGAACGAAGAAAGAAAAATATATGGACAGGAAGA